>JANJGK010006462.1:0-37226 GCA_039081455.1 Macrobrachium rosenbergii
CATTTGAAAGACGTCCCAGAAGGCGGTAGGAAATGCAGAAAGAAGAAGAGATCAGTCATTAGAAAAAAAGTAAAGATGAATTTATAAATTAAAAGATAAACGGATAGAAATGTAGATAAATGATTGAAATACGAGGTGAACTTTCTGAGGGAAGTAATGCATAACCCATAGAACAATTACCCTTTTATTTTGTTAATTATTATTTATATCTTTATCAAGATGTTTGCTGGCTCCTCACTCAGAGTCCACTTTGAGAGGGGTGGCGAGGTGTCTGTCCTTGGCAGCAGGGTTTTGGAGAATGCTAATTTAGCTGAGAAGGCCACCTGTCTGCTTTTGCCTTTCCCTGCACCGCGCTTGTGCAAGCAGGCATTTTCTGCCTTGGCAACAATGAGTCCAAGCAGAGACACAGATCGTTATCTCTTGAGGCCGGTGGCCTCGTCAGCAATTGGAGACTATATCAAGAGTTTGTGCTCCAGGCATCAGTTGCAGGTCGCACGCTGATCAAAAATCCATGCACTGTAATCATAACTGTTTTAGAAAATATAAAGTGGCAATTTTTTAGAAAATATGAAGTGTCATTTTTACCCAAATTGTTGGTTTTGGCGCCTTGCAATTGAAATAGATGTTAGACAACAACTGTTTAGTCGGAGGAGAGTGAACTGCAAGCACACAGAATGGAGGCCACCATCCCGAGGAGACCCCGATTTTTTTTATCGGCTCATTATTTGTGGTGTTCTCTCTCTCTCTCTCTCTCTCTCTCTCTCTCTCTCTCTCTCTGTTGCTCCAAACGCTGTGATTCTACGGCAATGTCACGATTTTAGTAGCAACGATGAAGTGGCCTTTATAAAGAGTAATAATAGCCTATTTGATACGTGAGAGAGAGAGAGAGAGAGAGAGAGAGAGAGAGAGAGAGAGAGAGAGAGAGAGAGAGAGAGAATGCATGAGAGCGTGTGAGTGTGTGTGTGTGTGTGTGTATGTGTGTGTGTGTGTGTGTGTACAGGAAGCATAACGCCTGCATGAGGAAAACTCACGATTTGCCAGGTTGTATTCTAGGAAAAATAAAGGCAAAGCACAGAAATGCAGATGTGCAAGCTACAGGTGCGCTCTCTCCTGCATGCATGCATGCATGACCTAAACTGTGCTTGTGAACGAGACGCTCTCGAGTCTCGAGTGTTTTTGTGGAAGCTTCTGCTTTCATGCAATAGCAGAGAGCACGATGATGTTTAAGAGTGCAGGATTCGTACAGGCATTAAGAGTGAATGAGTTCAGTGTCATTCCCCATTTGACAACGAGGCGAATAATGCTGAAAGCATAAAATTCCTCTCGGAATGAGAAGCAGGAAGCGTCCATTCCATGAGGGAGGACGCGAAGGCTTCTGAAGAGAAAGAAGCCTCTTTCACTTGTCATCTTCCCAAGGCCTTCCGCTTGAGGGAGCGCAACAAAACCTCCAACACACGTTTCGGTTTTGCCTCAACTTCTTTCCTTGTTTTTTATAGAAAGGAAATTGTTGATAAGAGAGAGGAGAGAAGCCTTTTACAAGTGTCCCGGACAGACGCTTTTTTCTCTGCCTTGTTCTCTTGCTTCAGTTGTATTATTATTATTATTATTATTATTATTATTATTATTATTATTATTATTATTATTATTCAGGAGAACAAGAAGGTAATAGGACCTTACCTTACCTTACAGACCTTACAATTCGTTCGGGTTGCCCCAGGTCCCTCAGTGTGAGGCGCCTTTGATGTCTACCACAGAGTTGCTAACGCATCTTCCAGTATATTTTGCATCTTCCAGTCTTGGATGGTCTGGGATGCATCTTAGATATTTGTCGAGCTTATTCTTAAACACATCTACGCTCACTCCTGTTATGTTCCTCAGATGAGCTGGTAGCGCATTGAATAGACGCTGCATTATCGATGCTGGTGCGTGGTGGATTAATGTCCTGTGTGCTTTCCTTAATTTTCCTGGTATAGTTTTTGGCACTATTAATCTACCTCTGCTTGCTCTTTTTGATAATTTTAGTTCCATGATGTTTTTGGTAATTCCTTCTATCTGTTTCCATGCTTGAATTACCATGTAGCGTTCTCTTCTCCTTTCAAGACTATATAAATTTAAGAATTGCAGTCTTTCCCAGTAGTCAAGGTCCTTAACTTCTTCTATTCTAGCTGTAAATGACCTTTGTACACTCTCTATTTGTGCAATATCCTTTTGGTAGTGTGGGTACCATATTATATTGCAATATTCAAGTGGACTACGTACGTACGTTTTATAAAGCATAATCATGTGTTCAGCTTTTCCTGTTTTGAAGTGCCGGAACAACATTCCCATTTTTGCTTTGCATTTTGCCAATAGAATTGCTATTTGATCATTTCATAACATATTCCTATTCAACATCACACCAAGGTCTTTAACTGCTTCCTTGTTTGTGATTGTCTCATTATTAGGTCCTTTATATGCATATAGCATTCCTACTTTATCACCATAGTTCATTGATTCAAATTTATCAGAGTTAAATACCATCCTATTTATCTCTGCCCATTTATATATTTTGTTTAGGTCTCTTTGTAGCGAGTTCCTATCTTCATCACAAGCAATTTCTCTACTTATTCTTGTGTCATCTGCGAAACTTCTTACTACTGAGTCCTTAACATTACTGTCTATGTCTGCAATCATAATCACAAACAGTAATGCAGCTAACACCGTACCCTGTGGTACACCGGATATTACCGTAGCTTCATCCGATTTCTCATCGTTTGCAATCACTATCTGTTTTCTGCTTTGCAAAAATTCTTTTATCCATCTTCCTACTTTGTCAACAATGTTATGTTTTCTAATTTTTTTAGCTAATATATTATGATCTACCTTGTCAAAAGCTTTTGCAAAGTCTAGGTAAACCACATCTGTATCTTTTTCATTTATCATATTTTTATATATGCTTTCATGGTGGACTAACAGTTGGGTTTGTGTACTTTTTCCGGGTACAAAACCATGTTGTCCTATATTGAACAATCTATTTTTCATTAAATGTTTCATTATATTTTTTTTCATTACCCTTTCATATACTTTCATAATATGAGATGTCAGACTCACAGGCCTATAATTACTTGCCTCTAGTCTTGAACCACTTTTGAAAGTAGGAGTAATATATGCTAATTTATGCTCATCATAAATCTTGCCTGTATCTATACTTTGTCTTAAAAATATTGCTAGTGGCTTTGCGATTGAATGAACCACTTTCTTTAACAATATGGCAGGTACTCCATCTGATCCTGCTGCTGATCCATTTTTAATTTCATTAATAGCCTGCACAATATCGGCTTCTGTAATATCTATATCTGATAAGTATTCAGTATTTTCATCTCTTATTTCTGTATCATTATCTTCATTGTCAATTCTAGGTGTAAATTCACTCTTATATCTTTCTGCTAATATGTTACATATTTCCTTTTTTTCATTCGTTAATCGCCCTTCAATTCTTAGAGGGCCTATTTCTACTCTTATTTTATTCATCTTTTTTTGCATATGAATAAAAAATTTTAGGGTTTTGCTTGATATTTTGTAGTGTCATTTCTTCTAGGTTCCATTTTTCATTTTCTTTTGATTGTATAATCTTTTGTTCTGCATTTTCTATCTTACTTTTTAGTTCCATCACATGAGTTATTAGAAAAAAAAGAGAAATCCATAAATTGTCCTTAAAAAAAATCCACCGTTGTCTCTTCTAGTTTTGGTGACATGAAAGATTTCATTGTCACAATGAATTCATTGTCTCAGACCACCGGAGTCAAGAGAGCACAACCTAATATTAATATTACTGAATAACAAGACTGCAAGAAATATCATTTGTAACATATCACACGAGATATCAGTAAGAGAGAGACAGAGAGAGAGAGAGTCTGCATGTGTGTACGTAAGTACTCATGCACGTGTGTGTGACTGATTATCGTACACCTGGGGCAGGTAGAGGTAGAGGACGGTGGACCTCATCCTCATTCAGTGGCTCGGTTGCAGCCGTCGCGTGAGGACGTGTTACTTGTAGCTCCGATGACTGGAGAGGGAAAGTCACGTGGCTTTGTTTACCTAACTCGTACATGTTAGATTGCTGCAGCACAGCTGGTGGTAGAAGGGACACTACAAAGAACCTTACTAATTAATGCCTACAGTGCACCACGTGCGGTGCACTGAAGGCACTAATCCCCAACGGGGTCCTAGCTACTGTATTTAGCATCTACATGTCCTCATTCACACATTTATTTCTCATTGCAACTGAAGGTCTCAGTGAGCCTGAGTATAATGAGAAGATCTTTCTCTGCTTCAAGCTCCAAGCAGTCGACCTCGAATGTTCTTTTGATTAGCGCACCCATCCAAGCAAGACACGGAACAGCGCGCCTCCAGAAGAGAGAGAGAGAGAGAGAGAGAGACCGACTGTCGCAACAAGGGAGGAGCAGGTGGGGGAGGAGGAGGAGGAGGAGGAAGTTCACCCAGAGACTCAAAGAGCGAGAGAGAGCTCAGCTCAGTGAGTCGGCAGGGGCCGACGGGAGAGGAGGATGTAGTGTTTGTGGCTGTGATGGCTGGAGAGGGTCAGACACGTGGTTGTGTTTACTTGACACTTCTATGCCACAACTTCACTTTTAATCGCATTATTCCACATTCTCTTTCCTTCAACATTCACTTCTTGTCTTTCTCAAAGCGATTATGACGTCAGAAATGCAGCGGAAACGTTGGTGAATGAGATTTCTAGTAAGGTATGAATTAAAACACAAACTGGCAACTCTTCTGTTTACTATGATTAAGCTACTCCTGATGGCACGGCCTCTTCCCCCACCCCCAATTTTCAACCTCCCATCCATCCACACATACATACATACATACATGCATACATACATACATACATACATACCTACATCCCTAACTTTTCATCCAGTCCAAGAAAACCTTATGAAGAAGCCTCCCCCAAGGAGTGTGTCTAACCTCCTTTCCTCAAAATCCAGGCTTCCATAACACGAGAATGACTCGACAGACTGACTTGGAGTTTGCATTTCCCAACAGAACAAACCAAATACGGGGTCCCTCCGGAGCCTCATGACCGTGGGAGGATTCCCCTCGCAGCCACGGGGAGTCAAAGTCGGCCCTGGGATTTTTCCTTCCAAGGTCCTTGGTAAAATTTGCACCCTGTTTGAGGAGGCCATTACTTGAGAACGCTTTGAGGAACTGACCCTCCTCCGTTGGTTGCAGATTGTCAAAAAATCTCGACCAGGTTTTGGGGGATGCGGAATCTGGAGGCCCTGGTGGGGTTGCACCACCACTTTTGGGCGGTTGTGACGCCCTTGTTGTGGTTTCCCCTTAACTGCATCCAGACATTGAAGTGGACGAAAATCAGTGCCCCTCACTTGTAACACCAACAGGTCACCCTCCATTCCACCTGTCAGGTCAATTTCAGGTTAATGCTCTCGTTGTGACAGGAATTAATGAAACAATTGTGGGTCACTCAAGCACAGGCTGTCTGTCTGGCCTTTGAGAGGAAGAAAAGATTATATATATATATATATATATATATATATATATATATATATATATATATATATATATATATATATATATATATATATATATATATATATATATATATATATATATATATATATATATATATATATATATATATATATTATTATTATTATTATGATTAGCAAGAATTCGCTAGCAATTGCCTCCCCCCCTTTTTTTTGTATTGTTGTTTCATTTACTGCCAGCCGCCCGATCGATAAACCATCTGTCTATCGACTTAGCACGGTCAGAATACAAGGGTTTAAAAGATTAAGGCCACTCCCTTTTTAAAACAGAACTTTCCTTCGAGGCAAAAGTAATCTGTCTTGGGCGATTTTCTTACAGGCAAAGCCTCCCCTGCGGGCAGCAGGTGCATATGAGTCAAAACCCCTATGTGTTGGACGCACCCCCTGCCCCATAGGAGGGGATAAAAGCAGAAACCCACGAGGTTTCGAGGCTTACACGCGGGCTGGAAGATATGGAGTGAAGATGTCCTCAACACCTGGCCCCATTGATGCCCTTGCATCCTAACCACGTGGCCCTTTCCAAAGTATACTTTTCCTCGTGCCCTTCGACCGCATTCCAAGTGTTCGCGCCACCGTTGGCCTGCCTCGAGCCCACACGCCATTGCTTGGAGTTTCGAGAAGTCCCCATCGCCTTGCCCCTTTACGGAAGCCCTTGCATCTCACCACGTGGAAGAAACTCGCCCTCGGAAATCACAAGTCATCCACGGACTGCCTTCTGCGTGCCCTCGGAAAATCTTGTACGGTAAAGTGCCCTGGAAGAGCCCCATTTCAGTCACACTTTTGTCTCGTAACATTTATTTGAAGTGAGCGCCATTAATCAAAGACTCCCATGTCTAATGTCCGTGTGCCTTTTGCACCGGCAATATTAAGTCTCTCTTACTCCATCGAAGTCCTCTGGCACCCTCAGTGCAGCTTCGAATTCATTATTCTTTTGTCTATTTTCATTACTGGCGTATAATGTGCATATCTCTCATTTCAGAGGGACCCTATTTCGTGGAAGCTTCTCGGACTGTGTCTGGAATCCCCCAGTTTCATTCAATCCCGTAGGAATCCCCTACAGGATCAGTAATCTACTTGAGTTCCTCTTGCCCGTACTGATGTCATTTATGTAAATACACTCCTTTAAATTTGCCCACGTGTTTTACGTAATATTTCCCTCAGTAACAAGAGCCCTATGCTCATATGAAATTCTCCTTTGTTTTCCTCTTTTTACGTTTTCCTGGATCCCTGAAGTCAGAATCACAAGGTTAAATTACCTTAAATCGTTGCTACCTGTCTCACAGAGAATATCTCAAACTAAAACCACGGAAAAACGTAAAAATATATATATACACACAACCACACACGCACACGATATATATACAGCAACATGGCTGTTGTCAGACGTACGGTAATATTCGGGGTGACCCACGGTGCCGAGAGACGGCAAGAACACTGCTAAGACCTCGAAGGGAAAGGTGCCAAGTACTGCCATAAAGAGTGAGAATAAAAACACAAACCGGCAACTCTTCTGTTTACTACGATTTGCTCCTCAGCATGAATGGAGGTGATGACGTCACTCCCATAGTACGCCAGGCTTCATTCATTGTGGCCTGTGTATGTGTGTGTGTGTGTGTGTACCAGGGAGGAAGATGCAGTAATAAGAACATTACAGGTGTTCACTTTATAGCCGGCGTTGGCACCAGTGGTGGCTAGGTTCGTCATCATCCCACCTGGAATAAAAGTGAAATTAAAAAGATGTATCGCTGATTGTGTGTCTTTTTTAACAATCACAACTATATAATTGGTCTCAAGTGCAAACACACACACAAACACACACACACAAGCGTTATATGTAATTTTTATTCAATATATTTATGTATATTGAATAAAAAATACATATAGTGTGTGTGTGTGTATATATATATATATATATATATATATATATATATATATATATATATATATATATATATATATATATATATATATATATATATATATATATATATATATATATATATTGAATATACATATAATGTGTATGTGTGTGTGTTTGCACTTGGGACTCAAGTGCAGACACACCCACACATTATATGTGTTTTTTATTCAATATATATATATATATATATATATATATATATATATATATATATATATATATATATATATAGAATAAAAACACATATAATGTGTATGTATGTGTGTTTGCAATTGAAACCCAATTATATAATTATGTTTGTTTTGAAAAAGACACTCAGCGATACATTTCTTAAATTTCACTTTAATTCTACGTGGGACGATGTGTGTGTGTGTGTGTGTGTGTGTGTGTGTGTGTGTGTGTGTGTATATATATATATATATATATATATATATATATATATATATATATATATATATATATATATATATATATATGTATATATGTATATATATATATATATATATATATATATATATATATATATATATATATATATATATATATATATATATATATATATATATATATATATGTATATATGTATATATATGTATATATATATATATATATATATATATATATATATATATATATATATATATATATATATATATATATATATATATATATATATATATATATATATATATATATATATATATATATATATATATATATATATATATATATATATATATATATGTACATACATATACACACACATTATATATGTATGTGTGTGTAATGAAAACAGCGAGGAAGTATAATGAGGCTGAATAAAATAAAATGAAAACTACTGTGAGAACGTGAGGAGAGAGAGAGAGAGAGAGAAAGAATTGCCCAAGAGCAGGAGAGAGAGAGAGAGAGAACGCACCCATGAGCTCCAGGTGCTAGAACGACAGCACGCCACCCCCCCGCCCCCTGCCGCGGGAATGAGTGCCCTCAGCCAAGCTCACTCGTTCATGCCAAAATGGACAGAGTCCGAACCCGAAGTATGGCTTGAAAGGGCCGAACGAGTCCTGGAGTGCTGCGATCTCTCCCCCGTGGAACTCTCCCTTATTCTCACTAAAGGCATACGAGATTACCCCCGAGCGGTGGAGGAGACGTTGGAGAGAGCAGCCCAGAGAAGCAGGCCAGACTTGGTCCGATTGGGCGTACCATTCGGAGCGGGCGTTAACAAAATGGCTCGATTCCGAGGGAGCCACAAGCACCGCCGAGGTACTCGAGCGGTTTAAATTCGAGCATTTCCTGCGCTACGCCCCTCCTGCCCTCGCCACTCATATAGTGGAAAAAGTCCCAGCAACACTCACCGAGTGTTGCCGAATAGCAGATATGTGGGAAACTCACCACCCTCAAGAAGGATCCATGGGACGGAAGATAAATCCCCCGTCCCTCCTCGGAGGTTCAAATTCCCACAAAAATGGGAACTCGGGCAAGCCCCTAACTTGCCATTATTGCAAGAAACCGGGGCATTCCTTCGAACAGTGCCGGAGCAAGAAACCGGCTCCTCTCTCTCCCGGAAAACCGCCCAATAACTCGCCTGCGCCCTCCACAGGGGCAGCGCGGAAAGATTTCAGCCAGACATTTTGCACGGCGTGCAAGGTTTATGGCCATTCTCCCGCATGGGCAAAATGCCCACGCAATAATAAATCAAATACTCCCACCGTCGCCTTGGCCGTCACAGATCCCCAGTCATTAGGCCCTCCCGCTGAAGGGCCCGTATACGTGACTCCCCCACGAGGTAGCCACCCCGCGCGCCGAGTCACTGCATTCGAGGACTCGGGCGTGCAAATCTCCCTCATCCGAAGGGACAGAGTTCCCTACGGAGCTATCGTCAATAGACGAAAACTTGTCACGATCGAGGGGATAAATCAATTTAAAATGATACTCCCTACGGTCCAATTGAGAGTCACAAGACCTCACCAATCCAAAATTTGAAATCTTGCAGTAGCAAGCCATCTCCTCGGAGGCTATGACGTCATCCTGGGACAGGACTTTCAGTCCCCACAGAAATCACGACAATCAAGGGGTCCACATTCCCCGAATCATTCCTCGGGCGCGAGTAATACTCCCCCGCTTCTCCCTCAGTCAAGACTGGCGCCCCCTGGGTACCAGGAAGACGTGCAGTCCCCACCAGTGCCACCTGAGTACGATGTACAGTGGCCCCCTCCTCGATCGGTTCCCGATCCAATTCCAGTGCCCGGCCCTGCCTCAGTGCCCGTGCCAGGGCCCCAATCAGATCTCCCTCCCGGAGATGACAAATTCCTGCCGGTGCCACTTGCATGCACCGAGCAGTGCCAAGCTTCGTCCGTCCTGACCGACGAGCCCAAGAAACCTCTGATAGTGCCTGACTCTGCCCTAGTGGCAGCGCCAGAGCGCTACTCTGATCTCCATTCACGGGATCCAACTCAGGACCCCCTCTCTTCCCCCAGCCTGGCACCGCTACCAGCGTCGGTAAGAGAGACGGTTCCTCCCGACCACTGCGGAAGCTCACCTGCAGGTGCAGCCTCGCAACCCGTGCCTGAGCTGGTCATCGTTGCCTGCGAGCCGCTCACGCCGCCCCCGACCGCCTCCTCTCTGCCTCAGCCCGTCGCCGACGTAATTGCAAGTCAGGATTCTGCCATATCTCCCTTGGCCGATGAACTACAAGAGCTGCGACGGATTATGGTAGAACCAGCACGGAACACTCCTGCGTCAGCTGTCGCAGCAGCAGGCCCAGGTGGTACTCCGTGCCGCCCTCCGGTCGCGGGCCCTCCGCTTCCCCGGCCGAGGACGACTGTCCCATTAAGAAAGGCTCGAGGCGAAATTACCACGGGCGTGGGAATTTCCAGGTAGTTCACAAAGAGCTCCAGAGCTCCCCTGGCATCTGTGCCACCATTTCATTTTTCGAAGGTCTTGGCACCTCTAATCCAGAAGGGGATGTCAGACCCTCCGCTATCTTCCTCCGTTCCTCAGGAACCTCTATCTCTTATCATCCTCTATTAATCTTTCCTTAAATTATCACCACAAGAGGCAATTAAGTACGGAATACCATTGCCCACACAATGTATAAATCATTGAGAATAACAGAGTGAGAAGTGGCACGCCCTTGCGCCCATACCTTGGCACCGGGCGTGCGTGTCATCTTTTCCTGAAGGAGTCGCGCCCTTCGGGGTTCCTTTTCTCGCCCTTGGGCTGAAGTGATAGTCCGGGCTGTAATTTATAGGCGAAGAACGATAAATTCCCGCCTAATACAATAAAACCCTCACTCTTTTCCCTTTAAATCTACTGCCAATATCATTTACTCTCTTTTAGTCATTTATTTATCTTTATTTTAATGAATCGCGAGTCATAGACTCTTGCCCTTGTGATTTAAATGCCCCTTTCGTAAGCTCTGAGAGACGTGTCCCGCCTTTCATATGCGGTCACGTTTTCATTCGTAACACCTTGGTAATTTTCCTTTTGTTATTATTATCCCTTTTTCCCCTTCCCTTCCTTCCAAGAACTCTGTTTGTCCTAGACCCCACATCTTTTGTCTGCTCACCCCGTCATAACATTGAGTACTCGAGTGGGCAGTGGACGCATAAAATTAGCGTAGTTTAAGGTTAGCGAATTACAGCTCGCGAATACTCTCGCCCGCATACGACTTTCAAATTCCCGGTGTGTGGGTCGCCCATCAGCTCGTGTTGAACGATAGCTAAGCAAAGAATGTTAACACGAAGATATATTACCAATGCGAATATGTATAGTCATTACAATATCGCGTAAAGGGGATGTCATTTACAAAAAAAATAAATGCTGTTTTTCATTTATACAGCCTCTTCAAGGCAGATTGTACTAACTGCATGCATTTTATCTAAAATTAAGTAACCATGTATTTTAATTCTTGAACAATAACCTTTCTTTTCATTTGTTTGCCATGGCCTCACCTACTTGGTCTTCTAATCCTAATTCATTAACATTGTTCGGGTCACTTTATAAAGTTATCAATGGGTAACCAAATCTAAAGTAATTACTCTTTTGCAAGTGTTTAAATCACCTTGCGTCCTGTTAAAGAAATTTGTCCCAATGTGTTATTAAAAGTAATGTCACCGCTTCATAAAACCCTTAGTAGTAAAGTTCATTGCAAGGCAGAATGTAGAGTAACGTAAAGCATTTGCCGCTCATTCTTGCATATCGATGTACACACCCGAAGGAGGTATGTACATCATCTTGTATGGGGAGGTATTATGATTATTAAGAATTTGCTAGCAAGTTGCCTCCCAACCCCCCTTTTGTTGTTGGTTGTGTTGTTGTTTTATTTACTGCCAGCCGCCCGATCGATAGACCATCTGTCTATCGACTTAGCACAGTCAGAATACAAGGGTTTAAAAGATTAAAAGCCACTCCTTTTCAAACAGATCCTTCTTCAAGGCAAAGTGATCTCTCTGGTGGGTTTCTTACAGGCATACTCCCCTGCGGACATCAGCTGGAAGATGATTCAACACCCCTATGTTGGAGGTGCCCCCTGCCCCATAGGAGGAAATAAAAGCCGAACACACAAGGCCTCTCTCTCACACACGCGGGGTGGAAGTCGGGGAGTGAAGAAGGACCAAGCCACCTGCCCTTGGCAGTGTCCTTAGCTAACCACGTGGCACTTTCCAAAGTAGACTTTCTCCTTGTGCCATTCGACCGCAAGCCACGTGCTTGCTTTACCGTTGACCTGCCGGATGCCCCTCAAGAATCGCCCGGCCCTTCGTGAAATTCCCGCACGTTGCCCTTCTTCGAGAAGTCCCCATCGCTGTCCCCTTGCATCCTAACACGTGGAAGAACTCGCCCTCGGAAATCGCAAGTCATCCATGGACCAAATTTCTACGTTGGAAACACACCTGTCTTACGGTAATGTGCTCTGGAAACCACCATTCAGTCACGCTTTGTCCTTGTAACATTTATTTGAAGTGAGCGGCATTAATCAAAGAATCCCTTGTCTAATGTCCGTGCGCCTCTTGCATCGGCAGTATTAAGTCTTTATTACTCCATCGAAGTCCTTGGGCACCCTCAGTGCAGCTTCGAATTCATTATTCTTTTGTCTATTTTCATTACTGGCGTATAATGTGCATATCTCTCATTTCAGAGGGACCCTATTTCGTGGAAGCTTCTCGGAGTGTGTCTAGAATCCCCCAATTTCCCTCAATCCCGTAGGAATCCCATTCAGGATCAGAAATCTACTTGAGTTCCTATTTCCCGTACTGATGTCATTTATGTAAATACACTCCTTTAAATTTGCCCACGTGTTTTACGTAATATTTCCCTCAGTAACAAGAGCCCTATGCTCATATGAAATTCTCCTTTGTTTTCCTCTTTTTACGTTTTCCTGGACCCACGAAGTCAGAATCACAAGGCTAAATTACCTTAAATTGTTGCTACCTGTCTCACAGAGAATATCTCAAACTAAAATCGCAGGGAAAACATAAATATATATATATATATATATATATATATATATATATATATATATATATATATATATATATATATATATATATATATATATATATATATATATATACATATATACACACACACACAAAGCACTTAAGATAAATTCACAATAACCTTAATGCTGTACTTTAAATCTCCACAATTCAAAAAGAAAATACCCAAGAGAAAAAGACTGAAAGATAAGAAAAAGCTACCTTTTTTTTTCCTTCTTCTCCAACCTGGTTTCTGTCCTCCGAACAAAAGCAGACTAACCACAAAGAGAGTCAAGTGATGTTTTCGCACTGAGGGAGAAAAATGAAGCAGGAGAAAAGCCTAAACGAGAGAGAGAGAGAGAGAGAGAGAGAGAGAGAGAGAGAGAGAGAGAGAGAGAGAGAGAGAGAGAGAGAGAGAGAGAGAGAGAGAGAGAGCCTTTGGGTAAATTACCGGATGAAAGGTATTGTTTCTCAGTATTATTCAGTCACTGGACCAAAGTCTTGGAGGTATTGACTCTTATCTGATAAGGCTTAAAGAAGATAGTTTCAATGAACACCACAATCAGATAAATCCTCAAATAAGATCCTCATTTATACACCAAAGAAATCCCGGGATTATATAGTTGGAATATTTCTATCCCTCTATCAGAGGAACATGAAACGACTGAAATTAAGGTAATTATGTCTCAGCTAAATGTGATACTGATGATAAATACATGACTAGGTGCTTATTAAAGACATGGAAAATTAATGGGAGAAACTAATCAGCTATTAACACAACAAAATCTCAACATTCTCAAGGAAAAAATCAGTTGGTCTACTTTAGGAAAAGATGAATAAAAAAACACTATTTTCATACTAATGACCGGATGAATCTTTACTTTGTGCATGGGTAATTAACAACCGTTCATTCACAGACAGTCCTAATTGACTTCTAAGAGAACCTAACTTGAATCCAACTTCATTCATGACATGATTCCCCAGCATTCGACAAAAATCTTCACGAAGACTCATGATATCTTACACAGGCAACTGAACTGTTCTTGACAAAACAGAGGCGTATAAATATAGACACACAGACATCTTCTATGAAACCTATTTATATAAAATTCCACCAAAACTTAAAAAAAAGCGAGAAATTCCTCTCCATCACGAGCAGAAGAAGAAGAAGAAGAAGAAGAAGAAGAAGAAGAAGAAGAAGAAGAAGAAGAAGAAGAAGAAGAAGAAGAAGAAGAAACTAATCAGAGTGATTTAGAGCCTTCGAGTCATTAGCCAAGAAACCCAGCGCATCGAAGCCTTTAGTTGAGAGGAAATAATACTTTTAATGAATGCTCTCCTGACAACAGGTGTCCCAAACAGAAAGTAAGACATTTTGTTGGCACAACTGAAGCAGTTCATAAGAAACCATACTTCCAAATTATTTCCCACAATCCCTGTTAATGCCCCCACTCACTCAATACTCATTCTCCCAAGAGTATTTTATAAACTCGTGTTGGGAGTGCAGCTGACGCCCCTACACCCCGTGAGAAGCTTCGTCTTTTCCGGGTCTTGCAACTTGCCTCAGAGGTTTGGTGCGAGCGGCAATGTATCCTGGGGAGGCCCCAGAGTCAACATGAAAGAAATTTTAAGTAAAATTATAGAAATAACATCAACGTTAGAGCGAATTTATCTTTACTGATCTCAGAATATTTCTTTCTTTCTATAATACAAATCATTTACCAAGTTACAGTTTTCTAAAGATTTCACCCAGACCTTCCTTTGATATAAGAATGACAGGAATATAAAAAAAACTTACTCAACTGACGAACAATTCACTATCGCCAACAATCTCTGCATAACAAACAACTGACTTTCTTTCTCGGCTTCTCAGCCTCAACGTGAACTTTTACTCATCTGGTACTCATTGCGGTTAATGGTCATCGTGCCACGTACTGACCAAACTCAATGTTTCTATTTTTCCCTCTCTTCATAACCAATATAACACTGAATATTAATCATCTGGTATTCATCGTGGTTAATGGTCACCATGCCACGTTCTGTCCAGACCCATTGTTGCTAAGT
Organism: Macrobrachium rosenbergii; assembly: GCA_039081455.1. Lineage (NCBI taxonomy): Eukaryota > Metazoa > Arthropoda > Malacostraca > Decapoda > Palaemonidae > Macrobrachium > Macrobrachium rosenbergii. The sequence goes on from JANJGK010006462.1 coordinate 15,027, forward strand.
TAGCCTACTTAATAACCAACGAAACACTGGATACTGAAGTGTATATTAAGATCAATAACATTCCACTACCCTTCACTTAGAAAGAAATAAAATCCTAAGATCATCAAGAACTTCCACGAGACACACAAGAGGAAGATTCTCTCTCTAATCCCTTGTAATCTTATCTAAATTGGGTCTCTCTCTCTCTCCCTCTGAGAGAGAGAGAGAGAGAGAGAGAGAGAGAGAGAGAGAGAGAGAGAGAGAGAGAGAGAGAGAGAGAGAGAGAGAGAGAGAGAAAGTTTTCATCCCTTTATGAACTAGTAAATAAATGCAGCCTTTCCTTAAAATTATCGAACATAGCGGTATAATAATAATAATAATAATAATAATAATAATAATAATAATAATAATAATAATAATAATAATAATAATAATAGATTCTATTGAATATTATTGCTGCTTCAGCTGCATTTATTTTGTAGAAGACTTTTTCTATTTTCCTTATTGCGGACTTCTCTTCAGTGGAGGTGCGTGCTAACAGCTCGCCTATATTTGTCATTTCATGGGGAAAAGTCAAAATCTGGATTCTGCTTCTTTATATATTCTATACAGTTAGTTCTATACAATTGTTGCCGCGACGCGTTTCGACAGACTCTTCTGTCATTCTCCAGCGGGAGCTAGTAGAGGACTGGCAGATTGCATAGGTCCTTCTGAATTTATACACGGGCTTCAGCGGGGGGGTCATGGATGGCGAATTCTGATTGGTTGCAGTCAGCGAACTTCAAGCCAAATTTCTGCGGCGAAGCTCGATCCTGACAGATCTTCGCAACCTGGGAATGTCATTCATTCCAGCGTTCCCATTGGGAAGAGCCGCCGACCCTCGACGTCTGCGCCTGCTAGAGGCGCTCCTCATTGCCGAGAGAAAACCAACAATGAATACGACGCAGGAGGCATCGCTCCTACCCACGAATTTAAGAAGAATAATGCAGAACACCCACCAAATCCAACGAATACCTGAAAACGACAACCCTGAGAATGGAGATGCCCCTGATAAGCGAGGCGCCCTTCGAGACAATCCCCCGACTACGACAGAAAGAGTAGATAATGACATCATTCATCCGCAGCCCAATAGCAGCCAAACTACCGATGATGTCAGCCGGCATGACATCACGCAACGGCAGCCCAATGGGAACGCTGGAATGAATGACATTCCCAGGTTGCGAAGATCTGTCAGGATCGAGCTTCGCCGCAGAAATTTGGCTTGAAGTTCGCTGACTGCAACCAATCAGAATTCGCCATCCATGACCCCCCGCTGAAGCCCGTGTATAAATTCAGAAGGACCTATGCAATCTGCCAGTCCTCTACTAGCTCCCGCTGGAGAATGACAGAAGAGTCTGTCGAAACGCGTCGCGGCAACAATTGTATAGAACTAACTGTATAGAATATATAAAGAAGCAGAATCCAGATTTTGACTTTTCCCCCATGAAATGACAAATATAGGCGAGCTGTTAGCATGCACCTCCACTGAAGAGAAGTCCGCAATAAGGCAAATAGAAAAAGTCTTCTACAAAATAAATGCAGCTGAAGCAGCAATAATATTCAATAGAACCTGTCTAAAAGAGGGTCTGCTGCCAAATTATAATAATAATAATAATAATAATAATCAAAATTTCATAGCATTTAATCAATATGTGAATGAACCAACACAGGATTTTTCATTTTAACCTTACACGTTAATCACAGATAGCTGAAAGGTTTGATGTGCTGGCTATTTCTGACTGCCGGGAGAGAGAGAGAGAGAGAGAGAGAGAGAGAGAGAGAGAGGGGCCTCTCACGCCGTCAGCAGTTTCAAACAAGGTCCCAAAGTGTCCTGAGGACGCCATAAATTAGGAATTATGGTTTCGGTCTGATTTACTTTTCAAACGCTTAATCTAAAAGAAAGTATTTTTACACAAGTATTAAAAGGCGTAAGTTTGTCCTCCAAGTGTTTTCTGTATGTATCTGCACTTGACACTTAACATAGAGCAGTTAATTAAAAGTGCCATATTTATGATTTAATGTCCCTGTGTTTACACAATAGATCCATGAAATATAATACACAGGTTAGTTCCTAAAAATTTAATAAACAAACATTATTTAAGTAGATAACAAGAGATCTGCCTTATTATTATTATTATTATTATTATTATTATTATATTATTATTATTATTATTATTATTATTATTATTATTATTATTATTATGCGACACTGACTTGAAATTCAAGCTTCCAAAGAATATTAAGATGTTAATTTGAAAGATAACAGGAAATACACAAAGAAGAAATAAGTTATCATAAAAGAAAAGAAGATAAATAAATAAATAAACAAATAAAAATATAAATAAATTATTAAAATCCAAGTTAAATTATTTTAAGGAAGTGATACATTGCGTCTTCGTTTGAACTTTTGAAGTCCCAGTTACACGACATCCTCTGAAGGGAGACTCCTCCACAATCCAACTCCTTCTCCCCCCCACCCGCTCTCTCTCTCTCTCTCTCTCTCTCTCTCTCTCTCTCTCCAACAGAACCTTCAAACTAGTGTCAGATGTCTCCCTTCCCCTCAGAATAGTTGAGGAAGAGGGGGAGGGGGGGGAGGAAGAGAAAGATTTTCTTGGCAGCAAATCTTTCTCTGGCCCTCTTTCCCAACTCGACAGCCATTAAATGCTTCGTCGCTTTCTCTCTCTCTCACTTGTTGGATTTCAAAATCCGAGGGAACCATAAGTAGTCTTAAAAAGTCTAAATGATCTTCATGTCTTAAATAGTCTAAATGACGTTCAAGTCTTAAAAGTTAAATGACCTTCAAGTCTTAAAAAACCTAAATGATGTTCCAGTCTCAAAAAGTCTAAGCAATGTTGTTTAAGTCTTAAAAGTCCAAATGATCAAGTTTCAAAATGTCTGAATGATGTTCAAGTTTTAAAAAGTCTGAATGGTGATCAAGTCTTAAATAAAAGTCTAAATGATGTTCAAGTCTTGAAAAGTCAAAATGATGCTCAAGTCTTAAAAAGTCTAAATGATGCTAAAGTCTAAAAAAACTCTAAATGATATTCAAGTGTTAAAATGCATAAATTATGTTCAAGACTTAAACAGTCTAAATGATGTTCAAGGCTTACAAAGTCTACTTTAGGTTCAAGTCTTAAAAAGCCTAATTACATCCGAGTCTTACAAAGTCTAAATTATGTTCAAGTCTTAAAAAGTCTAAATGATGCTCAAGTCATAAAAGTCTAAATTGTGTTCATGTATCCTGCTGGAACATCTGTGCAAGGATGTATATTTTAATGTGTTCGACAAGGGACTGAACTACTTCTAAAATCTGTACCGTATATCTGAAGAACAAATTCTAATAAACATCAAAATTACTTATTAAGAGACAACGATGAAATGAGGGGATGCTGCAAACACATTTTAGTTAAGCCTACAGTGCACCACGTGAAGTGCACTGACAGCACAACCATACTATGACAAGTTGTGAACCACCATTCGGCTAACCACCAGTACTTAATCCATAGCTTAGGTCTTCAGTTACCCTGAAATTTAAGGAAACGAATCTAAAGTATTTGAACTTGCTTGGGAATCGAACCCAGGTACTTTGGCTGGCTTGCTGAGAGAGAGAGAGAGAGAGAGAGAGAGAGAGAGAGAGAGAGAGAGAGAGAGAGAGAGAGAGAGAGAGAGAGAGAGAGAGAGAGATCCCCTTTCAGTGAGTTTTCTGAAATATAAGCAATAAAACCGGTTTGCAAATAAATAATTTATAAAAGCAATTTCCTAAAGCCCTTTTACAGATTAAACAAAAGCAATCTAACCCAGATTTAACAAAAGCAAACTATTTCCTTTTATATTAAATCCAAATTTAATCTGGACAAACTAAAATACTCTTTTGTGGATTTAAATCCTGACATATATATATATATATATATATATATATATATATATATATATATATATATATATATATATATATATATATATATATATATATATATATATATATATTTATATATATATATATATATATATATATATATATATATATATATATATATATATCTATATATATATATATATATATCTATATATATATATATATATATATATATATATATATATATATATATATATATATATATATATATATATATATATATATATATGTATATATATATATATATATACATTGTCATGATGCGTATCAAGTACCTGGTTATTACACAACTAATCTCAAGATTCAAAAATATACCTCACTTCAGCCAGATACCTGAACTCTCATAACATTAATTATTACGACTGAATACTCTAAAGGTAACAGTGATCCCTTAAGAAAAAAACTTATTTATCAATCACTTGAAAAATCAAACTAAGTCTATCAGAATATGTGTGAGGTATCAAAAATTAAGCTAGAAATATTCTAGAGTAGAAGGGCATCACTCCATCAAAACACTCTTAACTGTTTCCCTGGTCTTAATTCACTTTAGCAAAACTAAAAGAACAAAACATGTTTATCACTTTGCCTTATGCACACACAATCAATCCTATTCACTGGTGATCAATAAATGAAACACTTTCTAAAAATGTTTAAAAATTTATTTTTAAATTTTAAAGTTTATAACTAGAATTCACAATTAATTAGAATTCACAATCTGAAAAATTTACTATTACTCGAAAATAACACAACATTCAACATTCAATCAATTTCTTGAATTAAATTATGAAACAAAACTAATTCACAAAAACTTTATCAGGAATTCAAATTACTCAAGCAAAATTTAAACTATCAAGAATTACTCAAGATTTAAAAAGAAAACCTTAATAAATGAAATCAAGTATGCAATGTTAAATTACGTATGCAATGTTACATTATACCAAGAAATATTTAAAATGCTATGTAAATAAATGTTACATCACAAACACAAAAAATGTGAAAAATATAAAGAGATTGTAAATAGAAAAACACACAAAAATACACATAAGATTTATCAATAATGATTTCACTTGTTGAAAATTTCCTAACTTATCATACCATGGAATTAATAAGTAAAATTCATGTTACCTTACACAAAATTGTGAAAGCCTCTGTAAATCACTTGCTGCAGCTGCTTTACACAATACACACTTTTTTACCAGGCGCCGTTACGAACTAAACAACTTTGCTAAATTCAGATCTCAAAAGTTAATGTTAATATGTGACCACAAAAAACTACGTTAAAAGAATCTCTTTCTAAGAACGAGAGAGAGAGAGAGAGAACCAACTCGACTGGTCTCAGAAATCAGAATGAAAAAGATTTTAGGATTCCAGTAATACGTGAAACAATTACATAATGTCATTAAAGCATTTTGGGTACGAGATACAAAAGTTCTAGAAGCAGGGAGGTGACGTCACTAAAGCGTTTTGGGTGCGAGATACAATGGAGAAGCTTCTAGAAGGAAGTTACGTCATCCCAGCAAAACGTTTTGAATGCAATCTTACAAAACATGACGTAATTGATCAGGACACGTATTCTTACTCTCCAAATGGCGTACGTATCTTGAACATGCAACAACGTGAAATCACTCGTCTCGAGCCCGTATGGGACGAATCGGCGTTTGTTTTCAAAAGCTGTCATCATTAACCCAGAACAAAGCGCTCCCTCTTATCTGAACTGATGACAACTGAAATGAAACAAGCCTTGGTGGACACACACACGTGTTCAAATACTACGCTTTTACCAAGAAAGATATTCGTTCCAAATTACGTTACTATTAAAATTGTATTAACAATTCTAAATTACGCTATCAAGTTACTTAATCATTAGTACTTTTGAGATCTGATGCCAAACTAAATATGACACTTCAACGATCACTATCATTAAACATAACACATGAAAAAAGTAAATATGTCAAAATTATAGGAGGATATATGTATTACAAGGCAACATCATGAAAAAAAAAAAAAAAAAAAATATATATATATATATATATATATATATATATATATATATATATATATATATATATATATATATATATGAATGTCCTTTACTGTAATACCACAGTATAATATGAAGATAAAAAGGCCCATTAAACACTATTTGAACGTTGCAACCATATATTTCGAGCACTTCCTTCTGTGCCTCTGTTCACAGAGGCACAGAAGGAAGTGCCCGAAATATATGGTTGCAACGTTCAATTAGTGTTTAATGGGCCTTTTTATCTTCATATATATATATATATATATATATATATATATATATATATATATATATATATATATATATATATATATATATATATTATACATACAGTAATATATATCAATTTTTTTCTATTTCAACCAGTCATATAGACGAACTGGATTCAGTTTTAAAACGGAATCTGAAAAATGTCCTAAAACTTATATGGGTCATTTCCAATATTTCTCAAATGTGTTCCTTCCCTAGTCTCTTCAACTTCTCACCACTTTGCAGACTCTCATTTCCGAATATCTGTACAGACCGGAGGGTTAGGCATTCAAGTGTCTTTATCTAGCCCAGGTTGTCCTACGGAAGACGGTTATAACGATAGAGAGAGAGAGAGAGAGAGAGAGAGAGAGAGAGAGAGAGAGAGAGAGAGAGAGAGAGAGAGAGAGAGAGAGAGAGAGAGAGAGAGAGATTTCCCTGCATCATTCTTTAAGACTTTTACAATATTTTGTATTAACTTTACTGCATTTTACTTTCTTTTAATTTCACACCCTCAAATATCACCTAGGCCAATACGGACTTTATTATAATAAAAAAATTAAAATAGTCATTTTTCTTTGAAAAAAAACAAACTAATCATCATTTCTAAAAAGCTTTGATGAAAACATAAAAGTCATTTAAAACTTATAAACTTCTATGATGATTTTTTACCCAAACAATACAGCCAATAATATTAATAAATATTCCTAATTTAGAATTAGGAACAAACGACCTGGCAGTTGGGACTCTCTCTCTCTCTCTCTCTCTCTCTCTCTCTCTCTCTCTCTCTCTCTCTCTCTCTCTCTCTCTCTCTCTCTCTCTCTCTCTCCAGCAAGTTCATCAACGCCTCTCATTACCAGTAAGAATTAGGAGTGGTTTTGCAATATATATATATATATATATATATATATATATATATATATATATATATATATATATATATATATATATATATATATATATATATATATATATATATATATATTATTAGGTTAACGTAAATTATTATTATTTCTTTTGATTTAAATCAGCCTTGTTTACTTTTAAGTTAAGTTTTTGCTGAGTATATTTACTCTAGTGTTACCGTAAGTTAAGTGGCTTTACGATTGTTCATCAGTGTTGTTGCGCCTCCTCCTCCTCCTTTGTGTATTAGCGAACTATCGTTTTAACGATTGTTTTATTCTTTTGCTTTGAGTGTTTATAAACACTGGAAAGGTGATGAGTGAACATGGTGGACCGGTCAACGGGAGTTCGGGTCTTGACAAGCTCTTACCTTGACTATTTTCCCATCGCAGCTTATATTTGGATTTATTTGGAGGACGACTTTGGATATTTACGTTTTGGACCACGCTTTTGGATATTTCCCTCACGGATTTTGACAGACGCAAATATACGTCTTGTGTGCGTGTGTCTTTGGATCACGGCTGTTCCCCGCAGGTGTTGTTGTCACCTGCGACCTTCACGCTGCTGTGAGGAGCTTCGCAGAGGCTGTGTCATCTGCGACCACTGTTTCTGTCCCTTGTTCCCGTCGGAGGATTTTTTTACGGGACCGGTGTCGTCGCTATATCCCGGCACTGGATTCTGGATTTACATGCCGTGCCCTCCTCATCCAGCTGCTATTCGGGAGAGAGCTACTTGACTCGTTAGGTGATCAGTAGGGAGGCTATCGCCAGGTAAGACGAATTATCGTTCTTATTCCTCCGGGACAAAGTGTTGCCCTCTAGTACCTGGCGTACAGTTCTGGTCCTCTTGATAGCAGTTTGGATAGATCACGGCCCAGTTTTCAACTCTTCTGGTACTTCACTTAAGGTGAAATTGTGAACATTTGTCAAGTTTAATTATTTATAATTATATATATGTGTGTAGTTACATATATACATTGTCACGTTTGATTCAGTGTGTCTATAATTAATGGATTGGAACTCCACATTTCTTAGCTTGTGTGATAGGTAGGAATAGGTATTAAGGTTTTCCTTGTTTTCATCTCCTACTTCCTTCTACCTTATTATTATTATTATTATTACAATTATTAGGTTATTGAATATTTTGGCTAGCCTTGATTGGATCCATTTTTATTATACATTGCGCATGTTTTCTCTCTCGATTAGGGTTGGGTGAATTAATTTTAAGGTTACTTGTGAGATCCTGAGAACCAGGTATTTGTTCTCTTGATTTTTTTTTTTGTATGTATATTTAAGTATAATCTCACAAGGTTGATTTAAGTCATTTCTAAGTTTGTAATAAATAGTGTTAAGTTTTCTTGAGTTTCTGTTTCTGTTTTCCTTGATACTGAGGTACATTTACTGACTGCGATCCTAGTAAATATAAAGACCTAATAGATCCTGTATTACAACTTGGGAGGTTGTAACAGTTGGCGACCGTGACAGGACCGCACTCAGGTGTACTCAGTGTTTTGGTTGGCGGAGCAGTGCTCAGTAGATTTATCAGTATTTGTTATTGCATAGTGTATTGCCTTACTCCCCCTTTAAATTTTTGAATCATGGAAGAATTTATTTTTGATCCAGCTGAGTTTTTGGGGTCGGCAGATTGCCTTAGGCATCTTCCTGTTCTGAATAAAGAGTATTTGGTAAGTTGTGCCCGCTGGTTAGGTGTTCCGTTTAGGGCAGCGAACACTAGGGCCCAGTTATTGTTAGCTGTAAAAAGTAAGGTAGCTCAGGGTTCGGCTGAAGGAGAGAATTTAGCTAGGGATTTTGACAGTGTTGGTGATAGTAGCTCAGAGCGAGAGGGTAGTGTAATTGAGGATGTGAGTGTGAATCCTGGTCTTTCTTTGTTTGAAGATCCTCCTCGTACTGGAACTATTTTTGAAGGGCCGGCTAATTTGCAAATTAAATCAAATGTGTCAACTAATCCATTTTTGGTTGAAAACCCTGTCTCAGTGAATGTAGCCCCAGTACAGCCTGTAGTGTCCCAGGAGGACAGTGAATATAATTTAATATGCAAGAGGACAGAGTTAATGAAGCTTGAGTTTGAAGAGAACGAGAGGGTGAGGCGACATGAGCTAGAGATGGCCAATATAAATTTGGAATTGGCTAGGTTGCCAGGTTCCCCTAATAGGTTAAGTACTCCCTGTGGACCATCTCCCGACAAATTTAATATAGGGGCAGCTCTGAAGTTGGTCCCTGTATTTGATGAAAGAAATGTGCCTGAATTTTTTAAGGCTTTTGAACGAGTAGCTACCAGGTTGTCTTGGCCCACCGAGATGTGGACAGTCTTAATTCAGTGTAGGCTGGTGGGCAAGGCAATCCGGGTGTATAATTCTTTGGAGGAGGGTGTAGCCCGTGATTATAATAAAGTGAAGGCGTTGGTCCTCAAGGCTTATGACCTTGTCCCTGAGGCCTATCGCCTAAAATTTAGGAATTTTGCTAAACACCCTGCTCTTTCATTTGCAGAATTTGCTAGGCTCAAGGAAGAGCAATTTGATGATTGGATAAAGAGCCGACAGGTGGCCTCTTTCTCCTCCTTAAGGGAATTAATGCTGTTGGAGGAATTTAAGAAACATTGTAGCAAGGAACTGAGAATATATTTAGAGGAGGTAAAAGCTGTCAGTTTAAGTAAGGCGGCTCAGATTGCTGATGAGTTTGTTTTGACCCATCGAGCAGGGTCCGGTAATTTTGGGTCCCAGGTAATAGGTTTCCAGTCTGCTAGGCCAAATAACTTTAATACAAAATCTGGTAATGCTGGAGATACTAGGGTAAAGAATTCAGCTGTTCCAACTTATTCTAAGAATGTGAATGGTCAGGGAAAAGTCTCAAGTGGTGGGCACACTAGAGTCTTTTCCAAAAACAGGTTAATGTCTGGTAATGTGAGTACACGTAGTGGGTCTTGCTTTTGGTGCAATAAGCCCGGGCATTATCAGGCTCAGTGTAATGCCAGGAGGAGGTATCTCCAGAGAAATGGTGACAATAGTGGTCACAACCCTATATCTGTAATTTCGAATAAGTCTTTTTCTACTGATCCCAAGGTTGAGAATCCATCAGTGATTGATAGTGGTAATGTGATTAGTGATGATGGCAGTAATGTGAATCCATCTGGTGGTAGACAATTGTGACTCTATGATAAATATATCTGGCCTGGTAGACTGGTTACCGATTCAGGAGTCCTAAAAGTTAAATTTCTGCGAGACACAGGGTCGGCTCGCTCTTTAGTATTAAAAGAATCATTGAATAGTCTAGTAAAATATTCAGGGAATTATGTGGTTCTGGGAGGTTTCCCGAACACGGTGGTTTCAGCTCCATTGGTAGAAGTTGAGTTATCCTTCCCTGGGTATAATAGAGTAACTGAGTTGGCTGTTGTGGAGAGTCTCCCAATCCCAGGTATTGATGGAATTTTGGGAAATGACATGTTGGACCATAAGGGTCTGGAATTGTTCCCTATTTTGACTATGGATGCTTGTCCAGTGGCCGTGATGACCCGGGCATCTGCTAAGGCAGCTAATGTGATCAATGATGATGACTTAGATTTAAGTAATTTAGAAGTAGAGTTAGAAAGGCCCGGGCCAGTAGATAGTTCTAGTAGTATTAGTTCTAGTAGTATTAGTAAGAAAATCATCCAACCTGATTGGGACCGTATAATGTTTATTGAGGCTCAGAAACAAGAGTTTGATTTTGAGTTGGGTGACACAGCCGATTTAACTAAACCAAGGTTTTGTGTAATAAAAGGTTTGTTATACAGAGTTAGTCGCCCATCTACACATGACCTGAATGAGACTTCTCGAGTGGAGCAAATTGTGGTTCCCTCACAATTTAGGGAATCTGTTTTGAGGTTGTCGCATGATGATTCTTTTTCTGGTCACTTTGGAGTATGTAAGACTTTCAAGAGGTTAGCAAAATGTTTTTGGTGGCCAGGATTAAAATTATCAGTAAAACAATTTGTTAGTAACTGTGAGGTTTGTCAGGTGATGGGAAAACCCAATCAAGTAATCCCTAAAGCACCTTTAAATCCAATTCCTGCAATTGGGGAACCTTTTGTAGAATTGGTGATAGATGTAGTAGGGCCTTTGCCCAGAACAAAGACTGGGTTTACTCATCTCCTGACGATTATGGACAGAGCTTCCAGATTTCCTGAGGCATTCCCAATGAAAAAAATTACTTCCAGAGCAGTATTTGAGAAGCTTATTGAATTTTTCTCCAGATATGGACTTCCTCGTAAAATTCAGACCGACTGTGGGACGAATTTTACGAGTAAGGTATTTAGGGGTAAGTGTGCTGAACTGGCCATTCAGCACACTACCAGCGTACCTTATCATCCAGAGAGTCAGGGTGTGGTGGAAAGATTCCACCAGACACTTAAATCAGTGTTAAAGAAATACTGCTATGAACAAGGAGAAGATTGGGAAAAAGGGCTTCCCTTCGCTCTCTTTGCTATAAGGAACCATCCAAATTCTTCTACAGGTGTAGCTCCCTTCGAGCTGGTGTTTGGACACAGGGTACGTGGTCCGCTGGAAATTTTCCACGAGATGCTTGCATCCGGTCGGAAGGGAGAAATGAACGTGGTGGAATTTGTAGAGAATTTACGGAAGAAATTTGCTAGAGCGTGGAAATTTGCAAGAGAAAATTTGGCTTCCTCCCAAGCAGTTATGAAATCAAATTTTGACAGGAATACCAAGGTGCGGTCGTTTGAGCCTGGGGAATTGGTATTGGTATTGAGTACAGACTCGGACAATTTCCTCGAACCGAGGTATAAGGGACCCTGGAAGGTTTTGAGAAAATTGTCTGAGGTGAATTATGAAATTGAAGCCCCCGGGACCAAACGAAAGTGCTGGATCTTTCATATTAATAGATTGAAATCTTACTTTTCAGGTGCTAAAGATCCTTTAGCTATTGTATATGAGCCTGTGTCCATGGTTGTAGAACCTCCAGAGGATAGCTTTGAGGACTTAGTTGGTCAGGTGTCTTCTGATGCTCTCTTTAATAATATTCAAAATCTAGAGATTTTGAAAGGAGGGCTGGACCATCTGGAAGCTACCCAGAAAAAAGACGTTATTAATTTAATCTGTTCTTTTCCAGAAATATTTCAGAGTTCGCCAGGTAGGACGAGGTTGCTTCAGCATGATGTAGATGTGGGCAGTGCTTCCCCAGTAAAGCAGAGTCCTTATCGACTAAATCCAATGAAGAGGGACATAGTGGAGGAGGAAATAAAGTATATGCTGAAGCATGACCTCATCCAACCTTCGATAAGTCCTTGGAGCTCTCCAATTGTTCTTGTTAAGAAGTCTGATGGGAAGTACCGTATGTGTGTGGATTACCGTAAGGTTAATGCCAGTACTAAAAATGACTCCTTTCCTTTGCCCCGTATTGATGACTGTCTCGATCAGATAGGGTCCGCTAAGTTTATTACAAAGTTGGATCTGTTGAAAGGTTATTGGCAAGTGCCCCTGTCTGATCGAGCCAGGGAAATTTCTGCTTTTGTGACTCCCTTTGGGCTTTACGAATGCAAAGTAATGCCTTTTGGGATGAGGAATGCTGCATGCACCTTTCAGCGGCTTATGAACAGAGTCATTTGTGGCTTAGAAGGCACTGAAATTTATATTGACGATTTAGTTGTTCACAGCAATGATTGGCGAACTCATATGGTAAGGTTGAAAAAAGTTTTTGAAGCTTTGAGGGCCGCCGGTCTTGTTGTGAACTTAAGTAAGTGTGAATTTGGCAAGGCCAAAGTATGTTATCTGGGTCATGAGGTTGGTTTGGGACAGGTAGCCCCTAAACAAGCCAATCTCGAGGCCATTATAAATTTGAAGCGCCCGTGCAATGTCAGAGAAGTCCGGAGAGTTCTCGGCATGACTGGCTATTATAGGAGGTTCGTGCGCAACTTCTCGGACATTGCTCAGCCGCTTACTAATCTGTTAGAAAAAGGCCAGAAATTTGTGTGGTCTCCTCAATGTGAAGAGTCTTTTATTAAACTTAAACTGGTGTTGGTGTCAAACCCAATATTAATGTCCCCTAATTTTCAGAAACCTTTCATAATTGCAGTGGATGCCAGTGATGTAGGCATCGGGGGTGTCCTCTTTCAGAGAAATGAGGCTGGAGAGGTTCGTCCTGTGTCATACTTCAGCCGTAAGTTATTGGCAGCGGAGAAAAGGTACTCCACTATCGAGAAGGAGGCCTTGGCCTTGGTTCGGACTCTGCTACACTTTAAACCCTATGTGACTAATTTCTCTTTCCCTATAGAGATTTGGACTGACCACAATCCACTAGTGTTCATCGAGCGGATGAAAGGATCCAACCAGAGGATTTTAAGGTGGGCTCTGCAGTTGCAGGAATTCTCTCTGGTAATCAAACATATTAAGGGATCTGAGAACCGAATTCCTGATGCCCTTTCTCGTATGTAATCTTGGCTTATGTCCCTCCCTCGCCCTTCTCGTGTCTTCATTGGGTTTGTATGAAACTATATTGCGTAGTGAAATATGATGGCAAGTATGAGTGTGGGTGTGAAGGAGTCCTTAGCTTAGAGTTTAGTTTAGATGTAGGTTTGGTTAAGCGAGTTGTTTTTGTATGTTTAGTCTCAGTAACGTCAATCTATTTTTTTTTTTTTTTTTTTTTTTTTTTTGGTTGACACTCTTTCGAGTTTTGGTTTAGCCTCCTATTGTCTGGTTTGGTAAGTTTTCTTCATGAAGCTATGCTTCTTTTGTCATGTGTAATGTAATAATATTCATAACCTTTATTTTTCAGGGTTGTTCGAATATTTATCTTGATCTGGTTTTGTATATCTAAAATATTATATTGATTCCTTTTCATTTCAGCATAATTACTGTCTTTGATTTGAAAAAAATGTATTCTATGTGAATAATTTTTTTGTTTTGGGGGAGGAAGGTATTAGGTTAACGTAAATTATTATTATTTCTTTTGATTTAAATCAGCCTTGTTTACTTTTAAGTTAAGTTTTTGCTGAGTATATTTACTCTAGTGTTACCGTAAGTTAAGTGGCTTTACGATTGTTCATCAGTGTTGTTGCGCCTCCTCCTCCTCCTTTGTGTATTAGCGAACTATCGTTTTAACGATTGTTTTATTCTTTTGCTTTGAGTGTTTATAAACACTGGAAAGGTGATGAGTGAACATGGTGGACCGGTCAACGGGAGTTCGGGTCTTGACAAGCTCTTACCTTGACTATTTTCCCATCGCAGCTTATATTTGGATTTATTTGGAGGACGACTTTGGATATTTACGTTTTGGACCACGCTTTTGGATATTTCCCTCACGGATTTTGACAGACGCAAATATACGTCTTGTGTGCGTGTGTCTTTGGATCACGGCTGTTCCCCGCAGGTGTTGTTGTCACCTGCGACCTTCACGCTGCTGTGAGGAGCTTCGCAGAGGCTGTGTCATCTGCGACCACTGTTTCTGTCCCTTGTTCCCGTCGGAGGATTTTTTACGGGACCGGTGTCGTCGCTATATCCCGGCACTGGATTCTGGATTTACATGCCGTGCCCTCCTCATCCAGCTGCTATTCGGGAGAGAGCTACTTGACTCGTTAGGTGATCAGTAGGGAGGCTATCGCCAGGTAAGACGAATTATCGTTCTTATTCCTCCGGGACAAAGTGTTGCCCTCTAGTACCTAGCGTACAGTTCTGGTCCTCTTGATAGCAGTTTGGATAGATCACGGCCCAGTTTTCAACTCTTCTGGTACTTCACTTAAGGTGAAATTGTGAACATTTGTCAAGTTTAATTATTTATAATTATATATATGTGTGTAGTTACATATATACATTGTCACGTTTGATTCAGTGTGTCTATAATTAATGGATTGGAACTCCACATTTCTTAGCTTGTGTGATAGGTAGGAATAGGTATTAAGGTTTTCCTTGTTTTCATCTCCTACTTCCTTCTACCTTATTATTATTATTATTATTACAATTATTAGGTTATTGAATATTTTGGCTAGCCTTGATTGGATCCATTTTTATTATACATTGCGCATGTTTTCTCTCTCGATTAGGGTTGGGTGAATTAATTTTAAGGTTACTTGTGAGATCCTGAGAACCAGGTATTTGTTCTCTTGATTTTTTTTTGTATGTATATTTAAGTATAATCTCACAAGGTTGATTTAAGTCATTTCTAAGTTTGTAATAAATAGTGTTAAGTTTTCTTGAGTTTCTGTTTCTGTTTTCCTTGATACTGAGGTACATTTACTGACTGCGATCTTAGTAAATATAAAGACCTAATAGATCCTGTATTACAACTTGGGAGGTTGTAACAATATATATATATATATATATATATATATATATATATATATATATATATATATATATATATATATATATATATATATATATATATATATATATTGTCAGTATGCTGCTATTTGTTTAATTTAGATAATTACTTAAATTTTTTATATTTTAAATTCCTGTTAAAATGTATTCAGGTATTCAGAATTAGCTTGTTTTTCCTCCTCACCGGTGGTTCGCTTGTTAAGCATATTATTTAACAAGTATTTTTCTTTAGATGGCCTGTGGGTGTGTGTATGGCCCCCTCCCACTCCCCCCGTGCGGCAGAGGGCTTTGGTGGAAGCTCCTGTTGGAGAGTCAGGCAGTCTGTTTCTGGATCTTCATCAGGAGTGCTGAACTGACCTGTTTTGCTGCTGTTTTTGAATTATTACCTGCTTATTGGTTGTGGCAGCCTGATTATTTTTGGATTCACCTCGCCCTGCAGTTGCAAGGATTTAGCTGCCATTTATTCAGCACCACTGATCCAGTATCTCTGTCGGTGGGACCTCTCTTGTCCACGGTAATTTATTTATTTATTAATTAATAATGTGTGATCATGGCCTCTAGTCCACTGCTGACCTATTATATGGACCCAGTATTTGACCACTATCTACCTCTGCTCGAGTGGATCCTGTGATACCTCGCCACCGGGAGATTCTCCTCTGACATTTGGGAGAAATTAATTTCCATGGAGGAGTGTTAAATTTATTAGAGTATTAATATTAGAGTGTATCACGGTAGGGTATTCTATCTTTTGATTTTTCTCCTCCTTTCTGGACCCCCTCCCCTTTTTTGTATGTGTGTTGGGGTCTGTCCTTAATTGTGTAAGTGTGGTTATTAGTTTGTTTGGTTTTCATTTCATTTATGTATCATTGAGGTTCAGGTGTTACTTCTGTCTATAACTTGTGTATTAAATTGAATAATTTTTAGCATTGTTTATTTTGCCCCCTGAATTGGTCTTGCACATGGTTTAATTAGTGGTACGATTCCACCCATTGTGGACTTCGTATCTTGTTTGTGAATACATTATTTAAGTATTGAAAGTATTTATTGTGTAGTGGAGAAGTGTCCATTACAATATATATATATATATATATATATATATATATATATATATATATATATATATATATATATATACATATATATATATATTTAAATAATAAGTGAATAAATAAATATTCATTAAAGATAAAAGGAAAATCTGAAAACAAGCAGTTCCCTTTACAATTCACTTACCCTATTTCCATATCAATACTCATATATCTACGGCCTCGAATACCAGGGGAGAGAGAGAGAGAGAGAGAGAGAGAGAGAGAGAGAGAGAGAGAGAGAGAGAGAGAGAGAGAGAGAGAGAGAGAGAGAGAGACTATTAAAAGTCCATTTCTGCCTCTCTAAAGCTTCCAAGCATCATTATTTTATGCTTTAACAATTTTCTACAGTAAAGGCTCATTTTGGCACCCAAGTAACGCCTGAGCCTTTGTGGATTTTAAATTAAAAATAAAAAGTAATAATAATTTATAAGCGTTAGGCTGTCAATTACACAAGGAAAAATTATTAGTATTTACTGAAAGTAATATAAGTACGTAAATATATGTATAACAGGTATTTTAATGAACAGTATTGCTTGTTCAAGAATAAAACTAATCTTTACTTCGTCAGGTGTAAAACAAATCAGGTCTTTAATGCAAATAAAATCATGACCACGATATAGTGAATACTTGAAAGGATTACCTTCAATTTATTGTAGTATCCTATTTCCAAGAAGTCTGTTCCCGTAGGATCTCATCCTTCTTCCAGGGTGAGTCCAGGACGAAGCGTTGGCAACGCTGCCATTGGCATCTGAATCTCGCTCGAAACGGTGCACCCAAAAATTCGGTCCAATTTTGTTTTCAATTTACTTTCAAAAGGGTTTTTTGAGTGTTCTGTCACTCTGTCATGTTTGATATTGAATATTTGAATTATTATAATCCTGTTTCAACAGCGGTTTTCATCATATTTCAAATTACATATCAGGAAATAAAAAGGCATTTGATCGTAAACTACAGTCGCGTGAAAGTCGTTCCTCTGTCTGTCTCGTATATTTCAAAGCCACTTATCGTAATGAGAACTTGCCGCTGTTTACAAAGTCTCCGGTTTATGTCTGTTTACAATAATTGGTCTTTCAGCTGTAAATGGTGATTTCGTAGTTTCCCGTTTTCTGCTTTACGGTATGAAGTCATTTTCATTCCATACATTTCACGTACATTTCATAAAAATATATAAATGGTTCGATTGTGTATCAGATCATTACACTAAACGTGTAAATTTTACCACAGAAATGCCTAAACATTAAATGCCTCCTAATTTGAAAAATGGTTTTCAAAAAGAACCAACGACTGAATTCAATGTGATTTCCTACATTCAAATTAATTTGAAAAGGCATTCTTAGAAAACAAAGTTGTGTGTGAAGTCACTCTCATTCTTCATTTTGGCAAAAACATTTTCAGATAAACGTAATGGTTTCAGTGTAAAACTAACAGTTTTGCATCCATATACCGTTCGGATTGGACGATATAAGTCCAGAGGTCCACATTAGGCCTATGATTCCTTCAACCAACAGTCATCCTCAAACTCACAGTGAAGTATAACAAGACTATGTTCCGAAAATTAACAGGACCAGGTTAAGATCAGCGAACCCACTCACAGCAGGCTTCGCTATTCTTTACAATAAGAATAACGAACCTATTTTATTGGGTTCGTTATTCTTTACATGGGAATAATCGGGTTCGCTGTTCCAGATACGAACACTTCGGTACCAGACATTTGAACCCCAGGGGCTAGTACTAAACAAAGCGAAATGCATTTGACGCCCGCCCACCCCCCCCCAGGGGCCAGTACTAAACCCGGCGAAACAGTGTAGATGATGCACCCCGTTTCTCCGTGTTTAGTACTAGTCCTCATATGGAATTGGAGTTCGGACTGGAAAGGGTTGGCCATTCTTTACAAGGGGATCATTGGGTTTGGTGTTCTTGGCATTGATATGTTGGGTTCATTAATCTTAACATGATCCAATATTTATTCAAAATCAGCCTCGTAACCAAGTCTGAAATATTAGTACTATATTAAGACAAGCTAATTCCCCCTTGCTTCACTATTTATTTCTCCTTTTAAAAAACTGCGTGGTAAGAATTAGTACCATATCTGTTAAACAAAAAAAATAAAGTCTTAATATTCTCAAAATAATTCCAAAAGTATCCCAAATTCGCCCCCCCCCCAAAAAAAAAGTTAAATCCTCATACAACAAATTTAGCGTTAACAGAAGCTTGAAACAAACGTTGGGTGATCGTTCCATGTGTCATGACGTCAAAATGTTTTATGAGAAAGTCTGACGACAATGAGAGAGAGAGAGAGAGAGAGAGAGAGAGAGAGAGAGAGAGAGAGAGAGAGAGAGAGAGAGAGAGCTAACAGACGTAAGCGATCAGGAATTACAGTAGTCTAAACGTGCACCATCTTACGCCTATTAAATACTGGATTGGTCTCGACGAGATAAAATAATTACTCGGAGCCCATCACTTTCTCTCTAATAGACACAAAAATCAGGGCAACACATTTCTCCAATTCCCCTTAACCTGCTTTTCCAGACAAGAGCAGAAACTAATAATAAAACGTTGCCCGTGAATGTAGTGGGATTCAAGCCCAGTTGTTTAAAGAGTTAAGATACTCCAGGAGGTATTTAAGTGAAAGAACAGCTTTCTACAGTTATAAAGTTGATGGCACAAACAAGATCCATGCGGACTGGATCGTGGGCACAATATCAAAAGATATACAACATTATTATTATTATTATTATTATTATTATTATTATTATTATTATTATTATTATTATTATTATTAAATAAAGCTTTACTTTCGTAAAGCTAAAGACACTTATAAAAGCAAAGTTGAAAGGAAAAAGACCGTCGTCACGAAAAAGTGACACTTTATCTTGAACAATAACAGGGAACTAACATGAAATTAAACCTGTTTACAGCTTTTTAACCTTAATTGAAACGTACAAAATGTTTAAGGTTGTCAATGGCAGAAACTTGGCGTCTGAGTGCAAGGTACAGAGCTACTGTAATATTCCTGCTAAGCATTTGTTGGTTGATGGTACAGAGGTCCAAATCAAGCCTTACACCCTTTAATAAGTCAAGTTGAAGGGCAGTGATGCCATAAGGAAACGTAATCTAACCTAACTAACCAAAATAGGTCTAGGCTTGGCTTGGCCCAGGAACGTCGTCAAGCAGAAAACCAGAGGATTAATCAACCACTGCAATTAATGGATGTCTATACACATTTCATCTGAATATCAAACTTAATATCTAACCACGAAAATACTGACCAATTAAACAAACAAACAACAGGTCAACCAATCCTGTCCCTGAAACATACGCCTAGGGTTGGCTTAGCCAAAGATACATCAATAACATGAAAACCAAAGAACAAATCATACTCAGATTATTCACAGACAACAAGCAAATGGCTCCCTATGCATATATTACAAATTCAAAGCCTCAAATCTGGTATTTAAACACGAAAGTACAACTGAAATAACTAGAAAGCAAGAGGTTAGCAATCCTGCCAAGGAAACAGGCCTAGTTTGTCTCAGCCCCGCCCCCCTCATTATACGACATCCACCTCAAAGCCAGTGGACAACCCATTCCCCGATATCAATAAAGACAAATAAATGATACACAATTTAACTATTCAAATTTAACGTTTTTAACGAGAAAACGTCGCTGAATGAACTGGGTAGATCCTTCCTTCCTTCCTTCCTTCCTTCCTTCCTTACCTCTGTCAACGAAGGACCAGACACTGGGTTCACGGAAGCCGTGATGACTTCGCTTGAAGCACTCGATAACTTTTGATTTCTCTTGTAACACAGATCAATAATATTGAAGCTTTCGAATATTCTAAAAACAATTACCGACAGGAATTACGCTTCCAAGTTCGCTAATTACGCACGAAATTATCAAGATGACCGGAAGCGCACACACACACACATACACTACAAGACACTACGAAGAAAGTTGTTACATCGTACATCTGGCACGTCACTACTCCCACCCTCCGTTTGGCAAAAGTCACTCGTTAATTTTTTAAATCATTTACTTTAAAACAACCATTCAAATAATATTATATACTCGTATATTGTTTTATTGGTATATTATAAATTAATCTTTTCATTCTATTTCTTTTGTTTTGTCGTATAAATTCGTCGTTTTATTTATCTGGAAACTTTGTAATTTAACTAACAGCCTCTCGGCAATCTTCAATAAAGAAGGTGGCATATATTCGCATTTGACCTGTGACTCCATGAATCGATCGCCTTGACCCTTGCATCCAACCCGTATCATGCTGAATCCTCATCGACCCTTGATTCCATATACGAAGTTTGAAGTCTCTCTCTCTCTCCAAGATCACTGAAATTTTAGGGACGGAATTGTAAGCAGGTCAGTTGCCAAATGTTCCCTCAAGTTAAAACCGGAACACAAAATAATAAATTCTACTAGAATTTTGTTAAACTTCACGCAACTTCTCAAACTTCCAAAGTAAGACACAGAGAAAGAGAGAGAGGATTAGCCTATCATTATCTATTCATGTTGTTTGTAGGCCTATCACCACTCAAAAAATAGAAAAAAGCACTTAAGAGAAAACATTTACCAGCAATTATCTAAGCCACCTCTTTGTTAAAGAAAGTATCGTTAATTTAAGTAACAAATATCAACGATATAATTCAAATAAAAAATTTAGAGAGTAATAATAAGAATAAAAATAAAACGACCGACAGCGTCAGGTCACGTGACCTTGATCCCGGAGATCAGGATTCTTCAAAAATGCATCATAAATACATAACTACACAAATAAACAAGAACGAATCTTTAAAAGATACAACTATAAAGATAGGGTTCTGAGAGAGAAAAAAAAACGCAACCCAGTAATTTGCTCAAGATACATGGAAGTTAAGTATCCTAATGATGGCTTAGTAATTCCTCAAAAAAAAAAAAAAACTGTCAGTGATGAAACTTTAATTTGTTGCAGGAAAAATCTGGTATGTGCTTTTTTAATAGATAAAAGGTAAATAAATAAATGAATAAATAGTTTAATACTGCAACTCACAAATGTCTAGTATCGACAACAAACGTACATAATAATAATAATAATAATAATAATAATAATAATAATAATAATAATAATAATAATAATAATGCTTTCGCAACAGCTACTTTGTACATGCAAATTAGGACAGAAAACCTTCACACACAAAGCTGAACACATTTCAGTTCCTTTAACAGCAAAACAAAAGTATCTGATACGTTTTTTCTAAGTCTCTAATATAATATGATTGTGGATCATAGCCGACCTTTCATAAAAAAAAATCACCAAACTCAATCTAAAAATTTTCGCTTAAGAAAGAGAGAGAGAGAGAGAGAGAGAGAGAGAGAGAGAGAGAGAGAGAGAGAGAGAGAGAGAGAGAGAGAGAGAGAGAGAGAGGTACCAAGTAAATTCTATTTTGGGGACCAAGGAGTCTAATAGGATCACACAATTATTTTCATCGGTTGACGAAAATAAATCATAATAAAACTGAAGGTAGTTATTTTCCACTGAAGGCTCTGTTTACGAACTGAAATTTTTAAAGAGAATAATATTCACGTGAACTAAATAAATTCGTTAGATTTTAACGAAATAGCGAGTCACAAAATATTTGAGCTAGTACTCTGTTTAATGAAACCGAGATATTTTTACAGG
>JANJGK010006464.1:0-7500 GCA_039081455.1 Macrobrachium rosenbergii
CTCTCTCTCTCTCTCTCTCTCTCTCTCTCTCTCTCTCTCTCTCCATGTATGTATTAATAATTTTTCTGTAATGATAGTGACATTGTAAAAGTTTTGGGATAGCTTTTTATTTCAGTTGTTTGAGTTAATGTGTGAAAGTCCAAAATGTTTCTATGTGTGCGTGCGTGTGTGTGTGTGTGTGTACATATGTAATGGTGCACGTGTGATAATAAGTGTGAAAGCGCATGGGTGCTTGCTTTATCAGCTGTTTATTATGTGTTTATCTTATTTATTTTTTTAAATCTATAAATCTATACGGGAAATTGAATAATGTTTTATCTTATTCATCACATGGTTTTAATCGCATGGTTTTAATCTAAATTTAAACTTAATACATGTCTTTGCAAATCAAAGAACACACGAAGCAACATTTCCTGTATGAACACGACTTTTTCCTGTCAGCTCTATCAGTAACCATAAACAGGACAAGATTGCAGATCTGTAGAGATCATACATGTATAAAGACAGACAAACAGACAGGCAGACAGACAGACAGACATATATACACATGCACACACACATATATACAAATATACTAGCTGACAAACCCGGCGCAGCCTGGGAAAACTCGGGAAGACTCAGAAAAATTTTCCTGCACCTTCTTGTACTGACCGTCCCATTTATCCATGAACTACTGTGCTGACTGTCTCTTTTAACCAAACATTACTGTTCTGAGTGGCCCACTTAGCCAGGCATTACTGTGGTGACTGTCCCTTGTATCCAGAGATTATTGTACTAACTGTCCCATTTAACCTAATATACTGTGCCGACTGTCCCATTTATCCAGACATTACTGTGATGACTGTCCCGTCTATCCATGTATTGCTGTAATAACTGTCCCTTTCATCCATGTATGACTGTGCTGACTGTCTCATTCATCCAGGTATTACTGTACTGACTGTCACTTTTATCTAGGTATTATTGTAGTGACTGTCCGACTTATCCAGATATTACAGTGGTGGCTGTCCCTTTTATCCAAGTATTATGCTAGTGACTTTCCCAATTATCCAAGTATTACAGGTCCTGACACTTCCGTTTATCCAGGTATTACCTTGGTGACTCCCATTTATCCATGTATCTATGCTGACTGTCCCTCTTACCCAGGTGTTACTATGCTGACTGTCCCTTTATCCAGACATTACAGTGGTGAGTGTCCTTTTATCCAGGTATTACTGTACTGTTTGTCCCTTTTATCCAGGTATTACTGTGGTGACTGTCCATTTTTTCCAGACATTACTGTGTTGACTGTCCCCCAGGTAATAATGTGGTGACTCCATTTTGTCCAGAAATTACTGCAGTGACTGTCCCATCTATCCAGGTATTGCTGTGGTGGCTGTCCCATTTATCCAGGTATTACTGTGCTGACTTTCCCTTTTATTCAGGTATTATTACGATGACTGTCCCATTTATCCAGGTATTACTGTACTGTCTGTCGCTGTTATCCAAGGATTACTGTACTGACTGTCTCTTTTATCCAGGTATTACTGTGGTGACTGTCCAAATTTGAAACAGAATTGTTAATCACAGAAAAAGAAAAGCATTTTCAATATATATTTCTATTGAGTACATGAATTGAAGTATGATAAACCCGTAGAGTTTATTTACACATGAAATGAGGTATGATAAACCCGTAGAGTTTATTTACCACATAAGTTGCAAAGGAAAGGTGGAGAGGGGAATGGGGAAGGGGAAGGGGAAGGGGATACGGGTTGAAACCCACCCTATTATCGAAGTTGGGTTAAATGATGGCCATGTGTCAGATTTTGTTCAGATTGTTCAAGCGGTTCTGACTTCTATAACGCACTAACATACAAACATACAAGCATTCACGTTTTTATATGATATATATATATATATATATATATATATATATATATATATATATATATATATATATATATATATATATATATATATATATATATATATACACACAACTAGCAATATGAGTGATCATGACAGAGAGCGAGAGAGAGAGAGAGAGAGAGAATTAGCATAGCAGAGCATCAAGAGGTTTTAGTCACTTAGATTAAAGAAAGCAGTTCCGTAGTTTAGATGCAAACGGCCAGAAAACCTGATAAAATTGCTTGGTTGGCGTGTCCGGAATCCTGACAGAGAAACTGTGGCGATAAAAAACCTACTGTTCTAGCCGATGGGCGGAGGAGTACCCACGGTTTGATGGCATTAGGACCTCGTGGACAATGGAAATATATTGCTTCTGGGCTCTGCAAGACAAAGAAACTTCGGAAAATAGCTTCAAATACCTCTAATAGAAGTAAAGAATTCGCCAATGTGAAACGGAACCTGTAAGTATACTAAGTTGGTAAAAGTCAAGGAACGAGCCTTCCTGACAATTTATAAACCTCAAAAATACATAAGTAAATTTGTATGTATACATACACACACACACACATATATATATATATATATATATATATATATATATATATATATAGATAGATAGATAGATAGATAGATAGATAGATAGATAGATACAAAATTTTTCTTATATTTGTTTTAATATGTCTTATAGTCTAGTAATTATTTTTTTACCTCTGTAACCCGCGAATCAGGATTTCATTCCAAAAGAAGGATGATCAAAATAAGAACGTTGTGATAATAATAACTGTAACGCCTCATAACAAAGTGTATGATTTTGTCCCTTGCATCAAATAAATTACAGTCAGTAATTCATGTTGGCGGAGTGCATGTGGCTAACTCCCTCATCTTAGAGACGCAAAGGATAAGAGCAGAGTTTATAAGCAAACACCCGACGTACATGGATTTCAGCAACAATATATTTTTCTATCAAGAAGAATCATTCTTGATACACTGGAAGATTTTGTCATTGGACGACATACAACTTCCTTGACTTACTTGAACTTGGTTGACTTAAGGTAAATTACATCGTTGCAATGAAAGCTGACATGTTTCTGGTCTGTTAGTAAAAGAACTTGAATGAAAGTTACTCTCCTTTCGAACAAAGTTAAACTTATCTCTTGCCGGCGCTGCCTACACAGTTATTTCTAAGACAGCATACACTAAATGAACAAGAATAGAAACTCTAAAACTATGTGTACTTGCTTTTATCCATTTTAGGGTTTTGGATTTGCATAACGCCGTATTTCAGCAAAATTGTTGTAGTCTTTCTTGGTATTGTTATCCTGTACAGGTGTTAAAAAGGATCTTTGAATCTGATATTTATGATTTTGATCGAGCTCTCAGAATTCGGTTTCTGTTATTAATTGAGCGATTAAGCATTGTCAATTGTGTTGTGAAACCTCTTCATCTGTGAATATACAATAATAATTCATATAGTGAAAAGGAAAATTGCTATTATTTGTATATGTTATATATAAAAGTGAATGTTTGTATGTTTGCTTGTATGCTTGTTTGTATGTATGTGCTGTAGAAATCCGAACCGTTCAACTGATCTAGACAAAATTTGGAACATGACCATCATTTCACCCAACTTAAATAATAGGGTAGGCTTCAAACCAGTACCCCCTTTCCCTTCCCCATCCCCTTTCCCTCTTCCCTTTGTAACTTATGTGGTAAATAAACTCTACGGGCTTATCATACTTCATTTGATGTGTAAATAAACTTTACTGGTTTATCATACCTCATTTCATGTACTCGAGACCATAGAAATATATTATTGACAATGCTTTTCAGTCACCACAGTAATACGTGTATAAAAGAACAGACAGCACAGTAATACCTGGATAAAAGGGACAGTCACCACAGTAATACCTGAATAGAAGGGACATTCATCTAAAAAAGGATGGTCAACACAGTAATACCTGGTTAAAGGGGACAGACACCACCATAATATCTGGATAAAAGGGACAGTCACCACAGTGACTCCTGAATAAAAGGGACAATTTAGCACAGTAATATCTGGATAAAATGAACAGTCAGCACAGTAATACTTGGTTAAAGGGGACTGGCGGCACAGTAATACCTGGATAAAAGGGACACACAGTACATTAATACCTGGATAAAAGGGACAGTCACAACAGTAATACCTGGATAAAAAGGACTGTCACCACAGTAATATCTGGATAAAAGGGATAGTCAGCACAGTAATACCTGGATAAAAGGGACAGTCACCACAGTAATACCTATATAAAAGTGATAGTCACCACAGTAATATCTGGATAAAAAAGACAGTCAGCACAGTAATACCTGGTTAAATGGGACAGACAGCACAGTAATACCAGCATAAAAGGGACAGTCACCACAGTAATACCTGAAAAAAAGGAACAGTCAGCACAATAATATCTGGATAAAAGGGACAGTCACAACAGTAATATCTGGATAAAAGGGACAGTCAGCACAGTAATACCTGGTTCAAGGGGACAGACAGCATAGTAATATCTGGATAAAAGGGACAGTCAGAACAGTAATATCTGGAGAAAAGGGACAGCCACCACAGTAATACCTGGATAAAGGGAATCTGGATGAAAGGGACAGTCAGCACAGTAATAGCTGGTTAAATGGGACAGACAGCGTAATAATACCTGGATAAAATGGACAGTCACTACAGTAATACCTGGATAAAAGGGACAGTCACCAGAGTAATGTCTGGATAAAAGGGACAGTCAGCACAGTAATACAAGGAAAAAAGGGACAGACAGAACAGTAATACCTGGATAAAAGGGACAGTCATCATAGTAATATCTAGGTAAAAGGGACAGTCAGCACGGTAATACCTGGTTAAATGGGACAGACAGCACAATAATACCTGGATAAAAGGGGCAGTCACTACAGTAATACCTGAAAAAAAAGGAACAGTAAGCACAGTAATATTTGGATAAAAGGGACAGTCAGCACAGTGATACCTGGTTAAATGGGACAGACAGCACAGTAATACCTGGATAAAAGGGGCAGTCACTACAGTAATACCTGAAAAAAGGGAACAGTCAGCACAGTAATATCTGGATAAAAGGGACAGTCAGCAAAGTAATACCTGGTTAAATGGGACAGACAGCACAGTAATTACCTGGACAAAAGGGACAGTCACCACAGTAATACCTGAAAAAAGGAACAGTCAGCACATTAATATCTGGATAAAAGGGATAGTCAGCACAGTAATACCCAGTTAAATGGGACAGACAGCAGAGTAATACCTGGATAAAAGGGACAGTCACCACAGCAATATCTGGATAAAAGGGACAGTCACCACAGTAATACCTGGTTAAATGGGACAGACAACACAGTAATACTTGGATAAAAGGGATAATCACCACAGTAATATCTGGATAAAAGGAACAGTCAGCACCGTAATATCTGATAAAAGGGACAGTCAGCACAGTAATACCTTGTTAAATGGGACAGGCAGCACAGTAACACTTGGATAAAAGGGACGGTCACCACAGTAATATCTGGATGAAAGGACAGAGTGCACAGTAACACCTGGATAAAAGGGATAGTCACCACAGTAATAACTGGATAGAAGGGACAGTCAGCACAGTAATACCCAGTTAAATAGGACAGACAGCACAGTAATACCTGGATAAAATGGACAATCACCACAGTAATATCTGGATAAAGTGGACAGTCAGCACAGTAATATCTGGATAAAAGGGACAGACAGCATAGTAATACCTGGATAAAAGGGACAGTCACCACAGTAACACCTGGTTAGATGGGACAGACAACACAGTAATACCTGGATAAAACGGACAGTCACCACAGTAAAGTCTGGATAAAAGGGACAGTCACCACAGTAATACCTGGTTAAATGGGACAGACAGCACAGTAATACTTAGATAAAAGGGACAGTCAGCACAGTAATATCTGGATAAAAGGGACAGACTGCACAGTAATACCTGGATAAAAGGGACAGTCACCACAGTAATAACTGGATAGAACGGACAGTCAGCAAAGTAATACCGGTTAAATGGGACAGACAGCACAGTAATACCTGGATAAAACGGACAATCACCACAGTAATATCTGGATAAAAGGGACAGTCAGCACAGTAATATCTGGATAAAAGGGACAGACAGCATAGTAATACCTGGAAAAAGGGACAGTCACCACAGTAATACCTGGTTAGATTGGACACACAGCACAGTAATACCCGGATAAAAGGGACAGTCACCACAGTAAAGTCTGGATAAAAGGGACAGTCAGCACAGTAATACCTGGTTAAATGGGACAGACAGCACAGTAATACTTGGATAAAAGGGACAGTCACCACAGTAATATTTGGATAGAAGGGACAGTCACCACAGTAATACCTGGTTAAATGGGACAGACAGCACAGTGATACCCGGGTAAAAGGGACAGTCACCATAATAATACCTGAAAGAAAGGAACAGTCAGCACAATAATATCTGGATGAAAGGGACAGTCACCACAGTAATACCTGAAAAAAAAAGGAACAGTAAGCACAATAATATCTGGATAAAAGGGTGAGTCACCACAGTAATACCTAAAAAAAAAAGGAACAGTCAGCACATTAATAAAAGGATAAAAGGGACAATCAGCTCTGTAATACCTAGTTAAAGGGGACAGACAGCACAGTAATACCTGATAAAAGGGACAGTCATCACAGTACAATCTGGATAAAATGTAAGACCTGGTTAAAGGGTACAGACAGCACAGTAATCCCTGGATAAAATGGACAGAAGTGCACTTTTCGCTTGAAACCGCCAAGTAATGTAATATGCAGGAACCAATAATTTATGGCAGAAAAACTTCATGAGAAGAATATGCACAATGTTAAGATTTAACTCTCGAGAGATTCTTGCTTATTGGAAATCGATAGTCGTTTTCTCCACTTCCGTCTTTTCCGGTTCAGATGGCGAGAAAACGTCCGCTTTCGTAAAGTAAGAGATAGTACGACTTTTAGTGAAAATGCTTTTTTTTTTCTTCTTCCTCACTGATACGAGCATTTCGTTATTCATATTCTTTCATCTTTTCATGCTTAATATTTTCTCGACGTTTCTTTCAGAAGTGGCGGGATCTTTTTTTTTTTTTTTTTTTTTGCTTAATTTCCATTTGCTAAACTGGAAAGAGATCTCACTGCCAAAGGTTATTCTTCGTTAAGTCATTTTAGCCGACAGAGATAGAATTATTATATTAATGTTCACAGAAAAAGAATACTTATCTTACGTCCTTTATTTTTCAAAATCAACATTCTGCTAGACGCAGAAAGCATTCGTGTTTCCTTTGTCTACTTTTAAAAGCAATTTCGTGGAAATTGAAGAAACAAATTTTTGCTTTGTTTACTTAAACCTTTTGTTTTACTTGTTACATATATATATATATATATATATATAAATATACATATATATATATATATATATATATATATATATATATATATATATATATATATATATATATAAGTAATATTAAAAATAAGCAATAACTACATGGACTTTAATTTTTACAATTATTTTCAGCGTTAACATACGTTAATAAAAGACTAGATATAACCCAAATTGA
>JANJGK010006464.1:10000-37201 GCA_039081455.1 Macrobrachium rosenbergii
ATACTTAAGTCCAAATCCCTCTTTTCCTTTTTTAAATGCAAAAGTTTTTCTTAATTAAAGGACAGAATGTTTTGTCATATTATGCAGAAGTAGGCGTCGTATCCTGTGCTTCAAGATTATTCTCATTCCTTCCAAGTTTGTATACTACAGTAGATAACCTTACTTCTTCAACTTTTACTTGAAACCTTGGAAGGCTGTATTGTACAGACAACGAGCATTAGACCAACTACAGACATGCACAAACACACACACACATACAAATATGCACACACACGCACAAACACACGCGCGCTCACGCACACATGTTTAGCCTTTCTGTACATGGAATACTTTGAAAAATGAGCGAGTTCCGAGTATCAGATTCAAAATTAATCTTCTTTGATATGTTAATACTAAAATTTTGTCACTTATACATGTGTGACTTTTTTCATATTTACAAATATTAAGCCACAAATATAGTTTAATATCGAATTCGCCTTACGCTGGGAATAATTTATACAAAAGGGGAATGATAACTGATAATCCTCCCTGGGCCTTTGCTTTAGTTATAACGGTAAACAATCGACTTTGACCACTCGACAGAATTCATCAGTGAATGAATATTTATAAAGATATAAGTATTCAACAAAACGACCATATAATTAGTTCTTGCTACGAAATATAGATAGCAGGAACAACATTTCAGTATCAAATAAGAGTACTGTAATTTTGTGGAAATATTTACACACAGATGACTAATAGATTATCGTAACGTTTATTGCTTCATGAGCGAAAACTGGTTAATAAAGGAAAAGTGAAAACTGACACAGTTTCACATATTTATGGAATAACATTTCGAGTCTCTTGCTGATGATCACCCGAGGATACTTTTATACAGTCAGATTAAAAACATTGATTGAATATCAAACAACGTTTTATGATAATGATTATCACAATTGTTTGTGTATGGCAGAACCCCTGGGGACTTTTAATTGTAGTGTAATTATTGCTGATGCGAGTCCTTCAGTCATCTATGAACTGGTTTTTGATACGCAATGAACACTGATTGCTAATAGAATATTGTCAATTCAGAATGTAAATATTTAATGAGGTTATTTTTTCCAGTGAAACCGAAACGACATGATCATCGCTTTTCAGTTTTCTGTAAAAGAAAATATGGTGCCGGCTTCGTCTATTCGTCTGCACTTTATTCTATCCGCACTTTTTTCTGTCCTTACTCTTTCTGTCCACCCTCAAATCTTAAAAACTACTGAGGCTAGAGGGCTGCAAATTGTTATGTTGATCATCCACCCTCCAGCCATCAAACATACCGAATTGCAGCTCCCTAGCCTCAGTAGTTTTAATTTCATTTAAGGTTAAAGTTAGCCAAAATCGTGCTTCTGGCAACGATATAGGCCAGGCCACTACCGGGCGCTGCTCATGCAGCATTATACCAAGACCACCGAAAGATAGATCTATTTTCGGTGGCCTTGATTATACGCTGCAGCGGCTGTACGGAAAACTCGATTGCGCCGAAGTTGCCGAAGAAACTTCGGCGCATTTTTTACTTATTTTTATATTAATAATAGTTATACAAATGACCACTCTCTTTTCGGAGTTCAAAAGTGATTTTGATAAAAGAATCAAACCAGGAGCTGCTTTTAGCTTATGAAATCTTAAGAAAAGTTTATCGAGTGTGTACTTAATTCTGCGATGTGTCAGGAAATAGCTTTGAAATTCAGATCTTTGGTCTTTTCCGTTAATAAAAATGAGTTAATAGAAATATCTTGAGCTGCATGATAAATGGTAAACATGTTCTCCACGAATAAACAGAGTCTTTATCTTATGATTTCAGGATTTTTCGTGACAGGTAGTTAAAGAACTTTTTATAGTAAAGTATTCAAAATTAATATTCTGTTCTAACTTTGCCTGTACACTAAATACAACGCTTACATTATTTCATGGCGCCTGAAGTTGGGCAGTTATTGTTGTGTGTAACAGCTTTTTTTTTTTATGCCGACCGAGATAGCAGTTGTACAAGTTTCCAGAACTTCTAATTAGTTGGCTTATTTCATTCTTATAATATCTAAGCTATGTTTCTGATATCTTGCGCCAGGTGTTTGCAATGGATATGAAAACCCTCCAGAATATTAGATTTAAAAAAAGAACATCTTGCTTTTATGAACTCTCTGTTCCCGGTGTTTTGAAAGCGACTTCAGACTACCAGTTAACGCAAAGTATTTCGCATATTCTTAAAATTAGTTTATATCATCCAGAAGCGCCTGAATAATAGCTTACATACGCACTCATACAAACACACACACACACACACACACACATATATATATATATATATATATATATATATATATATATATATATATATATATATATATATATATATATATATGAAAATAAGAAGGCCCATAAAACACTATTTAAACGTTGAAACCATATATTTCGGGCACTTGTTTCTGTGCCCGAAATATATGGTTTCAACGTTTAAATAGTGTTTTATGGGCCTTCTTATTTTCATATTACACTGTAGTATTACAGGAAAAGACATTCATATATATATATATATATATATATATATATATATATATATATATATTATATATATATATATATACACACACACACACGTTACACACGTACATATAGACACACACACACACACATATATATATATATATATATATATATATATATATATATATATATATATATATATATATATATATATATATATATATATATATATATATATATATATGTGTGTGTGTGTGTAATTCTAATAGCCACAATGCCCTCTTAACTTCGCTAATTCTTCGCGCTTTTTTCGTGGTCAGGTTGGCAACGTGACCTCCTTGTGATTAAGGTAACTCGGGTTCGATTCCCGCGGCCGGCCGTCACAGGCTCTTCAATTTCTTCCCTTTGGATCTATCGGCTTCGTAGTTACAAGCATATCCAAAAAAGCGCGAAGAATTAGCGAAGTTAAGAGGGCATTGTGGCTATTAGAATTACATATGTGTCTGGTAAAAGTGACCAGTAGATACTGCATATATATATATATATATATATATATATATATATATATATATATATATATATATATATATATATATATATATATATATATATATATATATATATATATACCGATGGTGCATAATTCATGAATATTAGTTACAGTAATATGCTACGAATGTTGTTTTTGTCGCATCATTATAAATTAAGATTTGGAAGCACAAGTAATCGTTTATTTTGCAATCTGGAATGAATTGCTGCTTGTATAGTTCGTAATTATCACGATTTCATCGTCGTCACTGCTTCTGACTTATAAAACGAAGTACAGCAACACACGCGCTCAGAAACTAAACGTCTATCTAAGCATTTATCGAAGTCGTTTTATGGCGGAAGCTGTTAGAGTCATCTGCTAAAAGTAATAATTTGTGAATAGCTGCTCTAATGCTTTTACAAGGATACGGGCGTGTGGAAGTTTCAGGAAAACAATAAATCTTCCCTTCCGAGTATGGCTGAAGATACTGACTTACAGCAACGTAAATATAATGCACTATAAGTAGAATTTAATTTCAGTGGCTGCAAATACTATTCAACACGGATTATTGTTAATATTATCCCTAAGATTTAATCCTCTCAGTGGTTTATTCCGGCATAATCATGGCATCTTTTCAAAAAGGACTCAAAGGCGAATGAAGACTAAGAACTATATTATAGCCTTGGCAGAAGTATGGCAATACTTTATACTTATGAAATGCTAATGAGATGCAGGTGTTTTGGGAGGGAAATGCAATAGTGAGAATCTGATTTGAGGTAATGTTCCACCCTATAGAATCAGAATGCTCTCATGTTTGCTTATTCAATCATTTATTTTCATAATTAACTTGAGAGAGAAGGAGATTTAAACTTAGGAAACAGAAAAATTAATACTAACCCGTTAAACAATTTGTTATTGGGTTTCTATTCCCAGTTTTCCTCTGAGCGTATAACAGATGTTTTTATCTATACAGACCTAGTACTCATACCAAAATAACTGGATTTCTGTAGTCTATAAAAAAAGAAAGAAAGATCATGGTTACATTTCCAGGGTACACCATCATGCATATTCAGCATATCGAAAAGTTCCTGCATAAAATAAACCTCGTTATGTTGCACGTGCGCCAGCGGTTTCTTCCGAGGCATATATATCTTCTTCGCCAGTAACTTTGTTAACATCAAATTCTAGGCCATGTTTTAGGATATAGAGTTATGGGTTATTTTGACAGGAGAGAGAGAGAGAGAGAGAGAGAGAGAGAGAGAGAGAGAGAGAGAGAGAGAGAGAGAGAGAGAGAGAGAGAGATGGTCTGTAGTTGTTCTTATTTTTCCGTTAATATAACAACATAAATCAACATTTGAAGGCGTTCCAGTATCAACCCTTGATATGCAATATACTTCCTTAACTGCTATTTTCATATATGTTAACTAACTAAAATACCAAAACGTTATAAAGTAAAGATTTTCCATTTCTGTTTTGTTTTTGCAAGTGATAAAAATTTCACTGAACGAAGAAGCCATGATGAATAAAAGAAAAACATCATCTTTATCATCGTATAATTCTTATTTTTCACCAAGAAGTTATTAATTAATTCTTCGACCTTAAATGCAAACCCACAGTAGAAAAAAAAGTCAACTAATGTTTTCTTATTTCCAGTAGATCACGAAAATAACTTGGAGAAAAATCTATCCTTTCCGCCACTACAGCATTCATCTAATAATGAATGAAGTGACGTTTTCTTAAATTATGTTTTTATTAAACAAACTTTTCCTTGAGGCAGAGGCAGCATTTCTATAACGCAGTTTCTTATTGTAGACGCACTTGTTATAGGTGTTCATGTTTATCAGACTGGTGCACTTCATGCACACTGGCCAAAGACAAGAACTCGTGACACAACCAGGATAAATTACTTTAATGACAACTATAATTACACAATGAACAACAACCTGCCACCGTATCTCTCGGTGGTTTTTATTTCTCATATCTCTCATGAGTTTTACCTCTCCTGTCTCTCAATGTTTTTATCTCTCCCATCTCTCATGGGTTTTGCCTCTCCTATCTCTCAAGGTTTTTACCTCTCCTTTCTCCCGTGGGTTTTATCTCTCCTATCTTTTTTTTAGTTTTGTCCTTCCTATTTTTCAAGGGTTTTATTCCACCTCTAAAACTGAGTGATTGCTTTCCTTGTAGGGAGAAAAAAGGAGACAAATGGGGTGAGTAACTAAATACAACGGCATAAAAGATCTGACCCCCTCACCACAAACTTTCATTCCATTTTAATTCTCCATTTATTCCACGCCTCATCATAATTCAGATGTTATTGTGAGCGTTGCCGGGGCCTGTCGTGAAGGGCTATTAGTCTGACGATATAATATAAGACATCAGTTTTGTCTAAACGTCTGCTTCTGAAGCCAGAATAATATAATAAGGTCTGTTTGATTTGCTACTTGTTTTCCTTGATTTAACGCCTGGAAACTAAGGAAAATTAAATCACCTAAACAAACAACGGTAAAGAAAGCTCAGTACAGTTTTATCCACCATATTTTCCCTACATTTATGGCATGCTACATAACTTATTTATACCTGTATAAGCTTATGTGATTTTAAATAGTTTCATACCACATTCATAAGTATTTATATTACCGTTATCAGTAGCAGTATCAGTATTAGTGCTGCAGAAATATCAGTATTAGTGGTAATAGCAGAGAGTAGAGTTTGATTTGTATGACCTTAGGGATAAAGACTGTATTGTACTGTTGAACGTAAGAGATCATACTCTATAAAATGACGATGATAGATATATATGCATATGTTCACATAATAAAGTTAAATAGTAAACTCCTTACGAAACAAAGCGATATTTAAGGTATTCAATGTGGATTAAATCAAGTAGTTGCCTTCATTAATTTATGTGGATACTAATTCGAATACACTAAGCAGTCAATGTATCCAGAATGAAGAATTAAGAAAGACTATTTCAATGGAACTTAATACAATGGACAGTAAACCTGTGCTACCGGATTAGCTTGTAGAACTTAGCTCAAGAAAGGTAATCTATGACACGAGCCATTAAAAGGCGCAAATTTCTTTTTTTATTTAAGAAGAACTACAATACGGAAGTGAATTCCTGAAACGGTAACTTGATTTAATTATCAAATCAATCAGAATCCGGTACAGATTTGTCTAAGCGAGTACAGAAAATAAAATCGTCGAAGTATTAAATGGATTTACGTGCAAGAATTGAAATATAATGTTAGCAAAATTATTTGAGCACCTGTAAGGAAAAATTACATTTTCTCTCTGAAAAATTGTGCAAAATAAAAAGTAATATAGTACGGACATAAACAGTCTGATCTATTTTATCTCAGAAAATAATTATAAAGCAATATATTTAGTCTTCATCATTCAGTAAAATTTAATACATTTGTGTGCTACGTCCTTAACTAAGTGATAAAAAAGTATTAGAATTAAATTCTGAAAGCAAATTGATGCTTTCTGCAATGTTTTCTGGTTTTCCTTTACATGAAGATCAACGTTTTACTTTTTAAGATGATAAAAAGGAACCGGTGAGTAGATGGTGTCTTATTAACGCTGAAATGAAGGAAATTATTTTCATGGCTTCATCACTATTTCTCTTAGTTTATTTTGTAAGAAAATTAAGTTTCGTATTAAAACAATTCAACAACAGAAGAAAATGAGGTGAAATGAAACTGTCTGAAAACGTCTAGGCCTTTGGGTCTCTTAATAAAAGTGTTGAGGTGCTTTCAAACTTCAGTGCCAATCACTTTATGACTAAATTTCTAATACCCAACAAGGATATCAGTTTCTGAAATACCGAAAAAAATTCACAACTGGCTAATTAATCGTATGAAAATGGATAATCCTATTCAAGAAATGGAACCATAACTTAACTCTTTTATAGCTGTTAGATATGATCAAGCTTAATTCTACTGTAATTACCTGGTTAATTACTGCTGCCGGCGCCATCTGTTCCCGGCCTCATTTTCCAATAATGAAAGTGGTAAAGAGCTTATAATTACCAATATTCATTTATGCCCGATAATGAGGAAGAGAGAGAACAGAGAGATTTAACTATAAAGAGGTCTTAGCTCTGAAGTAATGCAATACTCGTGCAGTTATGAACTGGATCATACACATATTCATACAAGTTTATCGTCACATAAAACTTAAAGATTATAATCAGAGTCTTTGTAAGTTGCTGATTCCAAAGACAACTACCCACTGTCTCATTCTTTACTAGTTCCTCTGATTTAATTTTAACAGAGGTAGGGAATGCTTATATCTATCTGTAAGGTAAATAAGAGACCTATGAGAATAGTGGAAATGCCATACATTTATGCATAAGTTCCATCTAAGTAAAGGTAAATACATGGCACTCACTCACTAATCATGAAAGTCGCCACTTAATTTTGCAAGATCTGTGAACCCTTGATGTCTTTAAATGACGATCAAAACTGATTCTAGTGAAATTAAGGAGAAAAAAAGGATATTAAGGAGCATGAAACAAGATTTAGTAAGAACAAACAAAACCAAAGGTATTCGAACAAATGCTAAACACTGCCTTTACCATCCGAAATTGTTTCCCCCAAAAATATACATTTGTAAAATATATATTTTGTGAGGGTATGAAAGATTGTTGGAGGAATATTCGCTTGTTTCATTATGAACTATTGAAATGCCTAATGATGACCTCAAAAACAATCAACCCTAGACTACATAAAGTTAGAAGTTTAAATTATAAGAATGGATCGCATTTGTTCAGGAAAGGTTTAGTGCTCACAAGAAGATATGTAACAGGAGTTAGTGTACTTAACTGATGTTATATATATATATATATATATATATATATATATATATATATATATATATATATATATATATATATATATATATATATATATATATATATACTGTATATATATATATACATATACATACATATATATATATATATATATATATATATATATATATATATATATATATATATATATATATATATATATATATATATATACATGTGTGCGTGTATATATATATATATATATATATATATATATATATATATATATATATATATATATATATATATATATATATATATATATATATATATATATATATATATATATATTATATA
Source organism: Macrobrachium rosenbergii (assembly GCA_039081455.1). NCBI lineage: Eukaryota > Metazoa > Arthropoda > Malacostraca > Decapoda > Palaemonidae > Macrobrachium > Macrobrachium rosenbergii. Next base: position 18,196 of record JANJGK010006464.1, read on the forward strand.
TATATGAGTGCATGTGTATATTTTGTCTAAGGCACTCGAAGTATGCTCGCATCATAAGGTATGGTCCTGAATTAGAATAAATTACTAAAAATTAACACATGCCATTACTTTGGAGGTAACTTTCTGAATATATAACATGAGGATTTATGAATTCTAATGAACCTATTTCTTTTGTGAAAAATCTGAGGGCTATTTTAATATCTTAATAGATATCTGGCTTCAATAAAAAACTCAGTTTTTCTTTCCTTACCTTAATGAAAGACTGAATGAATAGAAATTATGTCTTTCATAATTGTTTATATATATATATATATATATATATATATATATATATATATATATATATATATATATATATATATATATATATATATATATATATATATAATCTTCTTAGTAACATTTCTTGTTAGTTTTAGAAATGATGATCACACAAGAATGAGATCTTGTTTTATTTTGCAGTGCTTTAATATCTAATATCCTCTTCTTGCCTTCCATGTGATAATGTATACCTACTTATTTTGAGGTGAATATAAAAAAATAAAATAGAAATTATGTATGATTTTAATAATTGTTAATATTAAACTATTAAACTATGTTAAAATGTAGTCTGCTTTTAAATCATGATGTAATTGGACAACAATACATATGACATGTACTTCAAATGGTAAGTAAGTCAAAAGTACGAGTAATTGTTTAACAGAGGCTCCTCAGATATTTACGCGGTTATTTCTACTTGGCTGAATCATGGCGACGATATATCACCAACATTTTTACTCCTCAAAACATTTGTTTTGTGCTCTCTAACTGACAGCAATCCTTCAGCTAGAGGAAATAAAATTCATAACCTATTAACCATTACAACCAGTCCGTTCATTTTCATGAAATCATAAAACCCCGGAAGATGATTTTGATAATTATGATCTGGACCTTCGGATTAAAAATGACTAGCAAGCTCTTTCCTCATCTCCCAGGAGACGGATTCTGGATGTCATTTTGGTCTTTAAATCTTCCAATTCTTCACGATCTGTGATTGGGATTTTTTTTTTTTTTTTTTTTAGATTTTCAGAACCTCTTTACTGAATTTTTTACTGTTTATTTTATCTAATTGTAAGACCCCCTAAGATTACTTCCGCAGTAAGTATTCAGCCACTATATTTACCATGATACTTGAGCAAACCTATTTAATCGTATTAAAACTGTGATATGAAAATGCATAAATTTTTATAGTTTAGAGGCAAATTCGCTGACTAGTTAAAGATTAAAAAACATTCCTAAAACAATCTCCATATTCACTTTCAGCAGCTGTTATGAAACCATTTCTTTTTGGCTTATTTTTTTAATGTCTGTCTGTATGTTCGTTTGTCTTTCTGTCCGACGGCCTGTCTCTTCACTGATTGCTTGTAAGCAGCATAACCTATGTTAATTAATCAAGAAAATAAATAAAATTCTTCAGGTGACACCGTCGAGATGATTAACGTTTCTGGAAATCACTCAAAGGTTATTAAAGTAAAAGTTCAAGCCCAGAGTCTGACAGATTGATTTGATACAAACAAATTAACGGATTTTGATTGGTCATGTTGATGACGTCAAAATACTCAATTTTACGAAAGATCAATTAAAGGTTCAAGGTTTTTGGAGGTTCAGATTCTTCATAGTCTGGGATTTCATTTTAATCTTTTTAAAAAAGGAGCTATAACATTGATTCCTCAGTAATAAAACTCAAGAAGATTAAAATCTATTTAAGCCCGAAGGTCATGATCAGAAATTTTCTGTAGTGTGAATTTTTCATAACTGGTAACATATTTCTAATATGATTTTTACGTCTGTAGCTCATTATATGGCTGGAATGTATAAAAATAGAATATTCTATCTTCTTCCAAAAATAGGAAAAAGCAAATCCTTAGTAGAAAATAGAATATTCATTAAATGTGGTATGCATAACAATTTGCTATTTGCTTCGTGATAAAAGAGAGCAAAGTAGAATATTCTTCGGGAAAAAGAGAGCGTCATAAGCTTGTATCTGTAGGAACATAAAGATCTATAACTGAACACCCCATATATTTTATTTGTTTCTGTTGTTGAAAGAGATACCAAAATAAATTGGTAGAACACAATAGAAATTGTGTAACTAAATATGTTTATTTTTTAGTTCATTATAATTTCATGCCATCGCTTTCATTTCAATAATATTAAATAGCTTTATTTAGTCATGTTTTCTATAAATAATAACCAGAAATGATAATTCATATATAAATATATATATTCATAACACTACGTTTCATGAAAATTTCAAGGCTAAAAGAAAGTTGAGTGTAATTCCAATATTTATATTATTGTCCTCATAACAATACAATAATTAACAATGTAGTCATGTATTATTACCCACATTAGTAGTTAAGATTTTGTAGAATATGAGCTGATATCTGTTCTGTTCTGTTGTCGTTTTATTTGACCAAGTTGTCGTTGCACAGCATCTGTTTCCACACGAGGTTCTTCAATTTCTTCATCGACAATAGGCTCATGATTTATTTGTTCTGGCAGGTTATCATGTAAATACTTTGAAATGTTGTGTAAAACAACACATGCTACAATAATTTTGGGAACTTGTGTTGTTGCAACACGAACAACACCTGCCAGCATAGGAAAACGTTTCTTAAGTTGCCCAAAACATCGCTCAATAATTACTCGTTCTTTAGTGAAAACTTTGTTGAATTGTTGCTGCGCGGGAGTTTCAGGGTTTCTGAAGGGTACCATAAGCCAAGGTTTTATAGGATATCCACTGTCACCTAACAGCAGAAAGTCACCTCTTGTTGATTGCATGATATGTGGAATGTCCGAACATCGTAGTATCCTCGAATCGTGAACACTGCCAGCCCAACTAGCGCAAACACTTGTAAAACACTCTTTAGAGTCACAAGTGGCCTGCACATTAATTGAATGCACTCCCTTTCTGTTAACAAATTCGTCAGGGTGGAAGCGACGCACAGGCCTATTTATCTTTATATGAGTGCAATCAATCGCCCCGATAGCTTGCGGAAATGAATATTTTGCAGTCCACGTCGAGGAAGCGTTTTCTTTCTCTTGCCGTGTTTGAGGAAATTTGATCCAGTTGTCAGCTATTTGTACGAGTCTCTCACATATGTAGTGAACCGAACGGCAAACTGAAGATTGGTCTATTCCTAAGTCTTCACCAACTCCGACTTGAAAACCTGGATCGGACACATACCTAAGAAATGCTTCAAGTCGCTGTTTTGTAGATAATGCTCCTCCTCTGGTCTCAACATCATTATTGTCCAGTAGTACGTTTTGTACAATCCAATGTACGTTATCCTCGTCAAATCGGAAAAGACGTTTGTAGTCATGGACATGATGGCCTGAGCGACGAACGTTATATATTTTAGGTTTTCTAATATTCATGAACGCAGCCATAATGCACGACGACCACCACCGGCAACTGCTCGAAGACACCTGATGGCCTGCCTTTCAAATGTGAAGCATATTCTTCAGTTTTTAAGAATAATCTATTATTATGCATACGTACGCTAAATTTGCTAAGCGTGTGGAGAATTTTCTTCGGAGAATATTCTTCGGATGAATTGTCTACTTTTATGCATACCAAATAAGAATTTTCTTCTCAAAAAGAGTAGACAATAGAATATTCTATTTTTATACATTCCAGGGATAGTTTAAAACTATAGAAGTTTGTGTAATGGCTAACTTCAACTGGTACAACTAGCCTCTTAACAAATGACATCCAGATTATTTTCATACCATGGAAAATATTTGCACTTTCCCATCAAATAAAGTAATTACTCAGCGAAAACATACTTAACAGTGGAATAAATTTTAAATTTTTTTTAGACATGACTGTAAAAAAAATATGAGTAAAATATAAATCTTTCGACTAGGAACTTTGCTTAGCGTTACATTATGTAAAAGAAGTGTATATCACTCACATTTTATTTGCAACGATTATTTTTTAATGAAAAATTGTTGCAAATTCTTCAGTTTGATCACATAATTTCGTAAAGTCTTGAATTTTTAGCGCACTGCGATATATCCCCATTTTTTCAGCGTTAAAATGATGCAACCCGGTGTTCATCGTAAAAACTAGATTTGTACCGATTTCACCAACACAATTATGGCGGCTAGATGGAACTGTTGTAAAACCTAATTTAGATATAAACTGAATAGGATCAAAACATCCTCCAGCACCTGGCTTATAAACTTTATATACTAGAGTTATGTCTAAAGGAAGCACTTAAATCAACTTTGTCTTGTTTTGCATGAATTCATTTTTATAGTTGTCTTAAAAGTAGTTTATGAGCGAATGGAATAATAATTTCTTCGCCATCTATCTTTTCTTTTTTAATTAACAGAGCACTTTCATCAAAGCTGGTCAGAGGTTTTCTGTTATTTATGTTTCCTTTCGTAAGCAATACTAATCTCGCGTTTTCATTAAATATGCCTCAGTGTCTATATTAAAAGGAAGTTTTTTTTTCTATTTATTGCGTTGACTCCCTCCAAGAATTGTCATATTTTTAAACTTATGGGCCTGATTTCTGAGTTCTACTTATGATCATATCATAGACACAATCATAGAATTAGTCTCCCTTCTTGATTACGCGTTGTTATCAAAATAGATATGCAGTAGACAGACATATTTACTTATATATTCTACGAGGGAGGTTCAATAAGTAATGCAACATAATTTTTTTCTCGGCCAATTTTTTTTTTTTTTAACCGTAAATTTTTGGAGCGAGTTCCTTAACCATTCCCGCGTTATGTCATGTATTTTCATGAATTTCCGATAGACGGCTGCAGTAAAATCAGCTATCAAAAGGGCGTCGGTGACTGAGGTATGTTCCAAACAAAGAACAGTGATAGAATTCCTTTTGGCTGAAAAAGAGACCATCACAAATAATAACAGACTCTTGCAGAATGTCTACGTAGACCTGGCAGTGGACAAAAGCACTTTGAAACACTGGGCGAATTTCTGTCATCATCAGACATTCTGCAAGCGTCTGTGAATATTTGTGAAGGCCTCTTTTTCCGCCAAGAGGAATTCTATCACTGCTCTTTGTTTGAACGTACCTCAGTCACGTACCCGCTTTCGATAGCTGATTATACTGCAGCCGTCTATAGGAAATTAACGAAAATACATGACATAATGCGGGAATGGTAAAGGATATCACGCACAAAATTTCGAACTTTTTGAAGGTAAATTGGCCGAGGAAAAAATTATATTGCATTATTTATTGGAGGCCGCTCGTACATCAACCGACCAAGCCTATGACTACATTTCTCGCCCTGTCGACGCCTCGATATGTGTGTAAATGTTGATATACACTAGAGAGATCTGAACAACAGGCGCCTATGAATAGTTAACGATCCTATAGAACGTCTATTCCTGCAGATACATCACAGATGTCTAAAGGGTGACGTTCGTGTCTGCACCAGACATTCTAGAGGAAATCGTTTTCAATGTATATGGGAAAAACAAAGAGGTTTCGATTCTGGTAAATTTTTTAGGTCCTCTTTCTATGGACACACAAACACACACACATGTATATATATATATATATATATATATATATATATATATATATATATGTATATGCATACACACACACACACACACACACACACACACACACACATATATATATATATATATATATATATATATATATATATATATATATATATATATATATATATATATATATATATATATGTGTGTGTGTGTGTGTGTGTGTGTGCGTGTGTGCGTGCGTGTGTCCAAGAGCGTATGCGTATGGATGCATTAGGGTGGCTTACCATCATGAGGATTTGGGTTCGTTCCATGATAGCGAGAACTATTAAGGGACGTTCCCTTAAATTCCATTTTGCCTCTGTTGACGAGACCATTGAGTCAGACAACAGTTGATGATGCTGGGTTGCAGCACTCACGGGACTAGGTATGTAGCCAGCAACTACATCACACGATAATTGTTGAGAATAAGAGTTAATCCCGTAGACACTCCCTTAGGAGGATAGAATGTAGGATACACTGTATACATTGCATTGCCAAATATCTTAACAAAGTGTTGACTGAGGAAAAATAGATGCAAGGTATCATAATAGCAAAACTATGTTATGATACTTATACGTTAAATTCATTTCACAGAGTTTGTTCATAACTATCATATTTATTGGTAATATTGCCAATTATTCCCTATTGTAAATTTGGTTAGTTGGAAAGCTAACTAAATGGCCACTTGGAATACCAGTACTATACAGCATTACAAAATAACGAACTGGACGTTTGGCTAACATTATGTGGCGGGTGTGGCTAAAAGGGGCAATTATCTATTCTTTTCTGCAGAACATTATCTTAATGTTCCGTAAGAAATTATTTTACAAATGAAGCAAGATAATTAAAAGTAGTTATCCTGAGCAATGCTATTGGTAACCTAGAAGTATACGGCATTTGATTTGATGAAGACAAATATTATCATTAGAATAACTGTTACCAGCTTCAGCGTTTTCTGAAACTCAATTTTTCTAATTTTTCAAAATAAAATTCCTGAGTTGGTGCTGTAAAGTTGACTTGATAGTTAAGGAACGAAAATAAGTTGTGAATGTGTGCCAAAGGCCTCTCTTGATGGAGAGACTGCGGAGGCGTGTTAGTATGCATAGCAGAGAGACACCTCCTTGCACGACTTATTTCTTACAGTAAGCTTATACTCGGCTGAGGAGGATGAACTCTTTTTTACGTTCTTTGCATTGACATGAGTAAATTTTTTTCCACATCCTCTTTTGCTGCACTAGCCTCTTAAATATTGTAAACATACCAATAATATTCGAACAATGAGTTTTCTTCAGCATTCGACCCTGATTAAGAAAAAAATTCAATATTTTATTTTTTCATATTTGGAGGCTCCTTGAATATTTCATAAGAATTTGAATTCTTGTTTCTTGCTGCAATGACAAACAGAGAGATTTTGCTCGCTCCCTACTAACACTAACGGGAAAGCAGTAGCTTCTGACATTCATGAATCCAAATATAGGCTATCCTGTTTCATCTCAATCATTATCGTAAATTTTCAACTAAGTGAATATTATGAAACGAGGCCAGATGATTTGCTGGTACTAAAATTTGACTTCTAATCTGGTGCCTTTCAAAAGCACTGAAGTAAAAGCTCCCTCAAACTGGCTCAAGGAGTGGTTTGAGTTTCATCATTTCTTATCATAAAGAAAACAATAAAAAATATCGAAAAGTTAATGCGCGGCCGTTATATTTACATAAGACAAATACTTTTAGGGAATTTGTATATACATGCAGATATATATATATATATATATATATATATATATATATATATATATATATATATATATATATATATATATATATATATATATATATATATATATATATATACACTAACACAGAGAGTCTACCCAAGATTCCTACCTTCCTTTCTCCAGTCCTACAGACCATCCTTTCTTTCTGGTTCTACCCTGACCTCTGATATCTCCTTACATCTCTCGAGCCAAGGTTTCCTGAAATGAGCGAAGAGGACCGACTCGGAATGAGACGAAATTCGAAATTAAGGGCGAACTTGGACGAGGCGTCTTGCTGTCTTCTCCGGCGTCACGTCTGAGGGAGATAAACTGAGATGAGGAATGGATTTAATGATGAAGAAAAAGATAACCTAAAAAATAAAGGCAATTTATGACGTCAACGCGTAAGAACAGGTAAGAGATTTATTACTCAAGTTTTGACTGAAATATGCTGTTGTTGGCATGAAAAGTAATAAAAACATTTGACAATTGAAATATGTGACTTGTCTCAAAAATTCAGAAAAAAGACGTACCTACCGATGTACCAAATAACTTCTTAAGTAAGTCTCCTCTACTTTTTACTGGTGTAATTTATTACCCATTTGTTTCTCTTGACAGAATATAAATCTTTATATTTACGCTACTGTTTACGTATGAGAATTTATAAATCATGACACTGCATCGCAAAGAAGGTTTTTGATATTTCAACATTTTATTTAGTTTTCTCGTGGTCATATCTGCTGTCGTAATGTACCGATGCTTAACAATAATCCAACTGTCAAATGTAGATATTTCTCAGTTTAGTACTTGTACAACATATAGTGCCAGGCGCTCATGAAAACAATTTCTTTACAAGACGTCTTCACAGAATCCAGTGCACTAAAGATTACTAATAGAAATATGAGAATTCTCTCCGTTTCACCAGTCAACTTAATATTCGACAATTTTGATGATACTGTTTGGGGTTTGCTAGTGTTAATAATGTTTAGATTTTTCTATAGAGAGGGATTTAGTTAATTGATTTTTCAATATATACGTATATATATAAATATATATATATATATATATATATATATATATATATATATATATATATATATATATATATATATATATATATACATACATACATACATACATACATACATACACAAAATACATTAAATCCATCAGTGACTCTAAAATGGCGAAGTACCGTTCATTCTTAGGGCCCTCATTCTTTTTCTGTCGGACTTCGAAATACATGGTCTCCATTTAGGAAATGGTTGCAGTGTTTTGAGAAAGACAACTTTTACCGTGTTCTCTTTCGCATCGATCTAATGAAAGGGTGTCATGGAAAGATAGCGAGAGAGAAAGAGAATGTGGGGGGGGGGGGGGGGTTGGTAAGGTGAAAGTATTTTATCCATAATCATTTTATTATTTTTTTATTTTAAGGGATACCTTACAATTAACGCTTTGAAATATATCTAGTTAATAAACAAATAACATAGTTAAGTGTAACTGTATATTTCCTAAAACGAAACACAGTTTTTATTTTCAGATATATTGATAATATTGCAATATTAATTACAACATTAGTATGTGTGCAATAAAATTTTCTGTCATCAAGTTATGTTATTCTATAGTTGATTTTGTAGTCTAATTTACAAAGGAATTACCAAGAGGAAAGGAAATTCAAGTAAAAGCAAACACAAATATGAATCAAAGTTAAAAAGCTGAATCCGCTTTTGCCCTAATATCCATTTGGTAAATGATCTCTCCATCTGGCATGTTAATTATGACTAGCAACACTTGGAACTGTTTCTTCAACACGTAAATAGAAGTCACTTAATTCTTACTTAAGGTTCTATTAAAGATTTATATCCAATAGTTTTCCTAAATATAAAAGTTAAACAGGACTTAGTTAATTTAAAAATAAAGAACGAGCTCCTATATAAATTATCCAGAACTTTATTTTTCGTATCGACTAGTAAGTGAAATTATTTTTAATAATAAAAGGATTATTCAGTATAATAAACACCTGAATACTTTCTGGTCAGAGTTTCACTTTAATTTCTTCTGTAAGTGCGTGACTTTTTAGTTTTTTGTAAAAGAAAACTATTGAGATTGCTCTATCTGTCCTTCCGCACTTTTTCTCTCCGCCCACAGATCTTAAAAAGTACTGAGGCTAGATGGCTGCAAATTGGGATGTTGATCATCCACCCCCAAATCATCAAGGATACCAAATTGCAGCCCTCAAGGCTAAGTAATTTTTATTTTACTTAAGGTTAAAGTTAGCCATGATCGAGTGTCTTGCAACGCTGTAGGACAGGCCATCACCAAGCCATGGCTGCAAGCTTCAAGGGCCGAGGCTCATACAGCATAATACGCTGTACAGGAATCCCGATTGCGCCAAAGAAACTTCGGGGCATTTTTTACTTTTTTTCTTTAGCGACCACCAAAACCACTTCTGGTACCTACAGCTTACACCTGAGCACTAGCTAAATTACCAGCAGCTACTGAAGTTGAACCATGTTTTTTGCCTCGGATCTGCAGTCTCTTGGGTGCTACGTTCGCTGAGTTTCTTTACATAAACAGACCAAGTCATGGAAGCCATTTCCTGGTTTAGCAACTCTTTTGATAAACTGGATGGAACACACACACACACACACACACACACACACACACACACACACACATATATATATATATATATATATATATATATATATATATATATATATATATATATGTGTGTGTGTGTGTGTGTGTGTGTGTGTGTGTGTGTACGATTTACTTCAGTACATTTATTTCCTAATTCATGCATCATTTATGCAACAGTTGTAGTTATTAAAAATGTTAAAGCTTCCGTGCAGAATGAAATATGTAAAATGGTAAAAAACAGACATTTTTCCTTTCAAGTCAAACAAACATAAAATTCAGTAGAGTTCCCGTTTGTCTCTGTAATAAACAATTGTTAGTGAAAACTACCCCGAAATGTTTTTTTCCTCATATTTGATTCGAAGCTTAAGGTGAAATAATGTCCTTTATCCTTATTTCGCACCGACGGTGGTGGGGAGGCTCGGAGACGCTGATATTGGCAGCCTTCCAAAGTTGAAAGGGCTCCTTCTCTTTCAGTCTACTAATGGCTATTTGGCCTAGAGCACCCAGCACCTTTTCGATCAGGATTTAGTACATTATCTTGGCTCTCCCTCGCTTTCTCTTTCCCGCTATATATACTTACGCACACACACACACATACACATACACACACACACACACACACACACACACATATATATATATATATATATATATATATATATATATATACTGTATATATATATATATATATATATATATATATATATATATATATATATATATATATATATACATATACTGTATATACTATATATCACCACAGGTGAAAAAACGCGAGACAGGGTGTAGGTCCTGACCAGATGTAGTCGTTATAATAATAATAATAATATTAATAATAACAATGTTAATTAGTAATTATATATATATATATATATATATATATATATATATATATATATATATATATATATATATATATATGTGTGTGTGTGTGTGTGTGTGTGTGTGTGTATGTATATATATATGTGTGTGTGTATTCTGGCTGAAAACCTGTATCACAGAACGATAAATCTCTCTCTTTGCTTCACCTTAACATTCTTTCAGAAAAATGTCTTTTGAGTTATATTTTAATCATTTTTATTGTATTGAATATTTGCTCTCTGGTAACCTTGCAAAGCTGATTTTCTCTCATTCATTCGGGTTTACCTTTGCTGTTTTATTGCGCTGTATTTATTTATTTTACTACTTATTTTGTTTTTGTTTTACGTACTTGTGAAGGATTTGGTATGTAATAGCGTGACATCTGCGCCTTATACTGTAGCTAATATTTGGAATTCACAATGTCCTGTTTTAGTTTTCTGTAAAAGAAAACTATCGAGATGGCTTTGTCTGTCCGTCCGCACTTTTTCTGTCTGCATTTTTTCAGTCCGCCCTCAGATCTTAAAACTACTGAGGCTAGGGGGCTGCAAATTGGTATGTTGATCAACCACCCTCCAATCATCAAACATACCTAATTGCAGCCCTCTAGCCTCAGTAATTTTTATTCAATTTAAGGTTCAATTTAGCCGTAATCGTACTTGTGTCACCGATATAGGTATCAACAACACAGGACACCACCGGACCGTGGCTGAGTTTCATGGAACGCGGTAAAGAATTTCATGGGCCTTGGACGAGGCCACCACCGGACAGAGTTTCATGGGCCGCGGCTGAAAGTTTCATACAGAATTATACGCTGTACAGAAAACTCGATTGCGCATTTTTACTTCTTTGCTGTCGATTTCACTAGGAGTTATTCTATGAATCTGTTCACCACTCCTGAATACTGGTCCTGCCACAGCACTTCCAACTAATGAATTTTAATGAATAAACTCATCAACGTCAGTGTATGAATATGAATATCATAGATATTTTTTCATGAAAAACTACATTTTCTAATTGTACTATCTTTTCACAAAATACCTGGGATACACTCCAGTAATTAAAGTAAATGTTTCTTGAAACAAATATCTGTTGATATAGTTTTGCTTCCGCCTGTGCTAGGACCGTAGAAATTATATTATTATATTGCTTTTAAATCACATGTTTGCAGAAAGTTCGTAATGCAATAAAGAAGTTGCATTATATTTTACTGTTATCCATAAACAATTCCACGACAAGTTCTTATTGGTCCTTTTTAGTCATTCGACAGGCTACCTTGGCCGCGAACCAAAGGCTATTTCCTTACAAACGGGGTGTTGACCACGTAAAGGTATGGACTAATGCCAGATATGCAAATAAGCATAAAACATTCTTGGATATATGACCCTTTCCGAATGTGAATTACTGTCGATTTGTTGTTATTACCGTAACAGCAACAATGAATGACTCACAGTAACTCTCTCTCTCTCTCTCTCTCTCTCTCTCTCTCTCTCTCTCTCTCTCTCTCTCTCTCTCTGTATACTTTTTACCCAGCCCCCTAATTATACTTTTTATACTATCATCTGACTTTATATGCGCACATGTATATACGCCCACTCTCTAATTTTCCACCAGTTAGAGTTGTTATGCATCACTCTCAAAAGTCTGGTATTTTTCTTTCTTCACTTAAATTTCATTACAGTTATTAAGCTCCATACCTCATTTTTTCTAGATTACCCTTAATCTTAAACACTGAAATAGTGATATTAGACCGTGCAACATGTGCATTGCTCCCTACAGCGTTAATAGCGGCCTCGGATATAAAACTCCTTTTCCAGAGGCAGAGAAGCCCCTGGTGAAGGAATTCGAACCCATTGTTAGCAGGGAGCTCTCAAGACGGTGGCTGATCTTCTTCCCTTAGGGAGGCCAACGCAGTCATACTTGTGCTCCTGCGTTTTTCATAGGGAAAAATAGTAGTTTTTCCCCACTGAGTGATGAGCAAATCACCAGAGGTCTGGGGAACAGAGTTTTTATCCCCATGCCTAATAAGCACGCTGCAAGAAGTCAGAAGAGAATTAGGTATCCGTCTCCTGGTATGGATGTGTTCGGTATAAAATGATGTGTTATATCCTCTGTCAAGCAAATTTGCTGCCAAAGGCTATTCATGCGGCTAGAAAGTTTTGACCTCAAAGAATGTTTTAAAAAACCAATTTTGTAAAAACATATTGCATCAAAAGTAATTAGAATGGCACTGCTCTGTCTGCAGGCGACCTTCTGTTTTCATTTTCCAGGTAGAGGAACACATAAGCAAAGAATAAAGCCACCACGAGCCCATCCTCTCGTCATTTCCGTGTGTGATATTTCACAGTCAAGGCATGAAAGCACCTTATTCATAATCAAATGGCTCAGTGATCGTGAATGACCTTCAGTTCTATTGCTGAATATGTTTAATGCAACCTTCCCTCTTCTTAGCGAGAATATGACAACGTTCTTCCTTCCCTCCAAAACTACTTTGAGATGATGCCAGAGTCATCTTGAAAGAAGCAGAAAATCGAAACCTGCATAATACGTACCACGCACAAAATATCTGAAAGGCAACCACTATTTCGCAACCAGAAAAAAGTAAGCCCATCCCGTGGAGAGATTTCTATTGGCAAAAGAGGAAAAAGAAAACATTGCTTCATCGTTCTCAGAACAATCACTTACACGGGGCATTGTATTCTCTTTTTCCTTTAGACTGCAAGTGAGCTTGTGAGTACGCAAGAAATTGCTCTCCATTCCTTTAAATCTTATTTCGAGAAATTCAAATATTTTCTGTTTTCTTGTTACGTTGGGAATGACACCAGGAGCCTTTTAGCGTCTGCCTATTCACGAAAAGATGACGCAAAGAAAATGAGGCTACTCTTGAAGGATCAGAATAAAGGCTCACTTCAAGAGATAAGAATAAATGTTACCTCATATGTCCTGTAAGAAAACAAGGCTTTGCAGACGCTCTTGTTTACAATCTGTTTATTCCTCTTTTATTTTGTAAAGAAAGATATATTTTTTCCGTATGACCACATGTTCAACGTAATAACTTCAATAGATATACTGAAAATATAGTTTTCTTTTCATATAGCATGATACGATCTTTAGTATGCCCTAAGGTTTAGATTATGCGTCATGTTTCTAATGAAGATAAACTTACTCACCGGGAATATCAATACAGTAATACATATAAATCTAATGACATTCTATGAAGATTTAAAAGCGAAAAAATTAAGACATAAGATGTAATACAAAATACAAAGTCAAATATTGAGGTGGTCAGGCAAAAACAGTTAACGTAAAAACATAGGGTAAGGAAGTTATAATGGGACACTGAACATGAAAATGTACTGTGAGACAGTTGGGCTACAAATTAGGCGCAGATCTAAAATCACCTATGCAGAAAAGAAAAAAAGAATAAAATAGACATAGAAAGGGAAGAGGCCTTACAACCCTAAGTGAAAACAGGAGGAATACTAATTAAGTAAGCGTAATGAAAAATTTAATTGTGTGCGATTTCAAGCGGAATAGAATCTGGAACTATTGCAGAGGGAGCTTTGTCATTTGATAAACTATGATTCCCTTCTCCCTTCCCCCTCTTCCCCTACCCAGCAAGAAAATAATGATATTTGCTTTGAGATTAGGCAAGGATCTTGAAGTCTAGTTTATTGAATTTTGTAATGAATCCTAAAGAAATGAATCTGATAGCAGAGCTTTCCTTACTGCGGTTAATTCCCCTGAGGTTGTCAATATGTACCCTCAGCTTACGGGATATACATGCAATATATTTTCCAATGTAAAATGTCGGACACTTGGACTCATAATCCATATAGGAACGCAGCAACTCAGATATGGTGTCCTTAAAACGAAAAGTCCTACCGTTGTTAAAGGTATTTTGGATATACGAAATTAGAATTGACACGGAGGCAAGATCATATAAACCTTTAGAAAATTTGTGACTGACACATTTAAACAGATATCCCATATTTGCTAACGCAGGAACAGTCGATTTCTGTACCTTTGTGTGTGCGTGCACGCGCGTGCGAGAAAGTGCAATCACATGTTCACATCTATCAGAGCTCTATTTGCGCAAATATTGGTAGATACTCATATCTCTCCGGCTTCCTTGAATTCTAAATTCAGTTTCCGCTCAAACAACAACGTTGTCTGCACAGGAAGTCAAGAAGAGAGCTCTTTCTCACATCAGGCCTCGATCCTGGGCTGTGAAGAACTGATTTCTGTCTGCCACGTGTGTATTTCGTTACTAGAAAAAAAAATTATATATATATATATATATATATATATATATATATATATATATATATATATATATATATATATATATATATATATATATATATATATATATATATATATATATATCTCCCGTTTTATATATTCTGAGGTCAGTTAATTGATTACGGGGCAAAATTTTATTAACTGAAAATGTTAACGAACCGTTAAGTAGTTTGCTCGTCACGGGAATTGGTAAAATTAAGGTTGAAAACTCATGAATTTAAAAAAATGAATAAATTGAAATACTAAAGCACTCGGAGACCTTTCATCTAGATATTTCAGAGAAAATGTTGAAACGGAACAGAAATATTTCGAAGTGGGGAATATTTCGTTAATTTTATTTCTGGTACTAACGCACCTTTTTTTTTTTTGTTCCATCTACAACTCTTTCCTGTGATAAAAGAAGCCATGCAGATAACGCTGAAATCCCCCATAAAAATAAAAAGATTCAGTACAAATTTATTTTTTTAGAAAACGAACTACACGGAGCTGGGATAAAAAAAAACTGACACATTGCAAACCAGAATGCTTTAATAACTTGAAATATAGATAAATAAATAGTGTTTAACGCATTAAATATAGAGACCTGAAAACGTAGGTCAGTAAAAAAAAAGTAAAAATAAGTGGTTTTCAAACTGGTAGAATTCATTATGGAAACACACTGAAATTTGTGCGTAATATCAGGGATTATTCATAAGCGTTCCAAATATTAAATTTTAAGCAGGCTTCGTAATAACATAAGCTACTAATCCTAAGAAATATTTCATTGATTTCATGAAGGTATTGTCACTCCTTCCTAGCTCTGTGCGCCCCTCTCGAATTCCCGTTTGCAGTCGGGCATAATATGATAAAGAAGGAAATATAATAAAGAATGCAATGTTCAGTTATTCTTTTTACGTTATTTCGCCGCCATCACGGTTATTCCTTTTGTTCATATGCTATTCACGAGTAGTATCTGTACAGATTAATTGGAAGTATCTTCTCTTTCCATGTTAACGTTGTTAATATGGGTTCGATTTTATTTGCGGTGTAATTTTAAAGTTTTAGTGTAGGATAAAATAAGAATCTAGATTTTTTGAATAACTACAGTTAATCTTTACAGATTTCTTGCACCTTTCTGCCAGAAGTCAATTCAGTCCCCAAAAGTCATTGAACGTTCTGCTAGTCTTCAAATTTAAGATCACAACGGCATATTCTTTTGGTCGCAAAATTATATCCTAAGTATTTACATATCTTGCTCTTACAACTCTATATAGTTTTATATGTCTACGTATTCTTGAAATTTTCATATTTTGGGAGTAATTATATGCGACAGAGTGAATTGCACAGACAATAATTTCACCACAACATTTTAATTATTATTTTCGGTCGTATGCCTATATCCTTTTTTTTTATGATATTTCAAGATTAAAAATAAATTAAGATGAGTTTTCAGCCAAAATAATACTGCCCAGTGTGAATCAGCTTTAGGTAAAATTGATTTGTGAACCACATATCTGTAGGCAGAAAATGACTACTTAAATTTTAAAAAATGTGGATTAATCGGATTAACAAACATTTTTGTTCTTTCGTGGGTGTGCTCCAGTAATTACCGAGAAAATTACTAATTTCCTTGTAATGAACAATCATTGAATAAGTGCAGAAATAGTAGTATGGATTATTTATGTAATATATGAAATATCTTAGAATAAAAAAAAAGAAAAACCTGGAGCTCTTTAAAAAGAAAATGTTCAATTAAGAAAAAAATTATCGGATCAATAATTTTCTTTTTTTTAAGCGTACTCCAGTAATTATCGAAAAAATTTGTTAAGTTCCGAAGTCATGATCAATCATGTGAATAAATGTAGGGAGAGTAACAGATTATTTCCGTAACATATGAGATATCTAGGAATAAATGAAAAATATGGAGCTCTGTAAGCAGAAAATGATTAATTACGTTTTCTTAACAATTACAGAAGTCAATATGGAATTTATCGAATCAGAAAATAATTATTTTGTGAGTGTGATCCAGTAACTACCGAAAAAAATATTAAATTCCCATGTGATGAGCATTCATATGAAGAAATGCAGAAACAGTAGTATGAGTAATTTACATAATATATGAAATATCTAAGAATGAAAAATATGGAAAAGTTTTCTCTTGGTACCTCGGCAAAGTTTGCTTTGACGAAAAGTCGGAAAACGAGCGAAGGACGACTTCAGCCGAGGTGGAGTGCGAGGTAGCTTGTTGGTTTAGTA
This sequence comes from Macrobrachium rosenbergii, assembly GCA_039081455.1. NCBI lineage: Eukaryota > Metazoa > Arthropoda > Malacostraca > Decapoda > Palaemonidae > Macrobrachium > Macrobrachium rosenbergii. The sequence continues at coordinate 35,569 of JANJGK010006464.1, forward strand.
GAAACTAAAGGGCGAGGGGCATCATCATTCTTCCCAGCGTACGAACAGAGATCTTTTGAACCTCGGAGCGCAAATAGCTCCCCCAAAAAAGTCAGCATTTACCAACATCAACAGGATGTTTTCCTTCCTCGCCGGTAACTGGAACTTGGAACCACAGACGATTCGTTACCGCCTGAATGAGTAAATGATAAAAAGTGAGGAAAGTATGAACAGGTGGACAAAGGAAAGACGAAATATAAAAGCAAAGAATGGAAATGAAGAGATGAGGTTATGTTTCTTGTTTCTCTAAATTATATTTGGCAAAAGGTTCTGTAAATAACGATACGAATATCAATGACAGGAAGGCATTGCAAAATAATAATAAAAAAAAAGAAATATGAAAGCAACGCATGGGAATGAAGAAATTAGACTGTTTTTCGAAATGATATTCGGTAATGATTTTGTAAATAATGATCTAAATATTAATGACACGAAGACATTACAAAATAATACAAAAACGAACTATGAAAGAAACGCATGGAAACGAAGAAATGATACTTGGTAAATGTATCTGTAAGTAATGGTACAAATATTAATGATAGAAAAACATTACAAAATAACCGCTGAATTGCAAGAAGGTTTCATTGTCAGTAAATGATATTCCAAATATTTCTATCAATCGTTCTCGAAAGTTTGAAATGTGATATTTACAAACACACAGCTGGTAAAAGAACTCATGATGCTTTATCATAAGGCATTTATCTGTGTTTTCAACAATTGAAAATTCTGAAAACAAATGAAATCCACCAATATATTTAACGCTTTCTCATGTTCGCAGTGCAGTATTAGGTCGCTAATTGCCAATTGCAGTTCGGTCATATGGAACTGACAATTCTCCAATCCAATGTCTGAGAGTTAATTGCGTTAGGTCAATAAAAAAAAGATTCCCACGCAAATTTACGAAATTGCATTCAAGCAAACAGGAGAACATGTAAAAGCCATACTATCCAAATTAACGTGCTGGGAGATGACAGGAACAGAATGAATACTTCGAAAGGATGACGTACTTTTAGTAAATCGTAGAACTATGGTTTGGTATAATGTTCTTCCCTATCTCCCAGTGGCTGCTCTTGCATCTTTCAACAAAGCATTTGCAGGAAAATGGATTGAAATCAGTTGCCCAGTTAAACGTCCATACCCATATCTGTAGACCTGTCGCTTATAGATGGTTTCTTACCAGGACAACTTAAATCATGATTTTATCTTCTTCTTCTTTTAACGTGCTTTTTTCCCATTTTTATGGGGTAAGCACGATGCCTTCTTTTGAAGGACTTTTTGATTTGGCTTTGGGGTAGACCTGTGGTCTCGATCGGCTGCCCTGCCTGACATCGCTTAGACCCCGGTAGCGTATGTTTCATGTATCATACCCGACCCAACGCCATTTCTTCCCAGCAGCGAGAAGTTGTTGCGCGGGTATGGCGAGAGATCGAGACGTGTGAGATGTTTGTTATGTTTTTAGAAGGTGTTGTAGTGGCATTGTTTTGTGTGTGTATTTAGTCTGTAACATCCATTTGCTTTTTAAGCAAACCTATCCGTTGATTACATATATAATCCCGGGATGTCTACACGGATAGCAAAGTGTCTGCCTCTCTGA
>JANJGK010006465.1:0-27500 GCA_039081455.1 Macrobrachium rosenbergii
TGAAAGGCTGCATAATAAAGTCTTACTTGAGAGCCATGCGTTGGTGGATAAGCAGATTTGGCCAAGAAATGAGGCCAGGGAGGATTTTTTAAAAATGAAGTTACGAGACAGTACGATGATGAGAAGCAGGACAGAAGTCGAGCAGATTGAGAGGAGAGAGAGAGAGAGAGAGAGAGAGAGAGAGAGAGAGAGAGAGAGAGAGAGAGAGAGAGAGAGAGAGGAGACAGTACGATGATGAGAGACAGGACAAAAGTCAAGCAAAGAGAGAGAGAGAGAGAGAGAGAGAGAGAGAGATGAGACTACTATGATGAGAAGTAAGGCAAAAGTCGAGCAGAGAGAGAGAGAGAGAGAGAGAGAGAGAGAGAGAGAGAGAGAGAGAGAGAGAGAGAGAGAGAGAGAGAGAGGCAATTCAAAAGCCTCTCTGGTCTTTAAGATCGAGGGTGGACAGAAAAAGTGCGGACGGACAGGCAAAGCCGGCACAATAGCTTTCTTTTACAGCAAACTAAAAATTGATTTCAATGGAATTTTCATCACACAAAGCTTATATTTGAATACTTCACTAAAGTTTTTACTTGGTCTGTGATAATGTTAAAAGCCTTTTCCTTTCTGTGAATGAAACTAAAGTTGATTTTGTGATTGGGAATGCATATTTCAGTCTGAGGATTACAGACAATATTTCTCTACATTCAGTAACATTTTTTTTAATTTAATTTAAAATTTATTTAAATTTAAAGTTGATTTTGTGATTGGGAATGTATATTTCAGTCTGAGGATTACAGACGACATTTCTCTACATTCAATAACATTTTTTTTAATTTAATTTAAAATTTATTTAAATTTAAAGTTGATTTTGTGATTGGGAATGCATATTTCAGTCTGAGGATTACAGACGACATTTCTCTACATTCAATAAAATTTTTTTTAATTTAATTTAAAATTTATTTAAATTTAATTCTAATTTAAAATTTATTCCTAGACTTTAGCCCGTCGATATTCCTGCAGCATATTCCAACAGATGTCACTGGGAGTGAACAATCCTCAAATATTGTATTTGAAGTTTTGTCAAAGCTCTATTTCATACAGATTTACATTAAAAGTACAACTTTCTGGCAGCATTAACTTTCGATCAGACACAGTCGTTGGTTATCATATACAATTTGCCACGCGTCAAGATAATTACAGTTCTTGACATACAGAAATATATTTCGCAACTATGATTAAGTTTTTCCAAAAGCTGCATAAAACATGTCATTTCTTAAAATTATTTTTCATGTTTATCACTAGACTGCACGCAAGATCTACATTTTGCAACGGCGGAATATTCTGAACGTAACTTTTCTCACTAAAAGTCAGGTAATAATCATAAACTCATTTATAAATAATGGCAGTAATATATAAATAAATATATATATATATATATATATATATATATATATATATATATATATATATTTATATATTATATATATATAAATATATACATACATACATACATACATACATATATATATATATATATATATATATATGTATATATATTAAATATATATATATATATATATATATATATATATATATATATATATATATATATATATATATATATATATATATATATAAATAACCATCTTTGCTTAACACAACTTTGATACGTAGAAACAAGTCACAAGCAAAGAAATACGACTGTTTCTTGCTAATGGGTATAAGCGTTCTTCCTAGAATTAGAATTAAATCAAACGAACTAAATACAATGATAATTTAGTGGAAACTCTGTAACAATCAATGGAGAATAAAAAGCATTTTTCCAGAGTTCTCAGAAGCAAAGAAGAGTATTTAATACGCTTAGTTACCTTCGTCCTCATATAATGTTTGCAACAGTGGCTATGTTCCCTTGGTTTTGTAAACACACTGCGTCGTTTCCACAGTAGAGAGATTCTTTTTGTAACTCTTTTTTAGAATATCAATTGTTTAATTTTATCCTCTTTGCAGGAAAACCTGAAAATTAACTTTTAATTAACCTTTTTACTTTCCTGTAAAAGAAAACTATTGAGACGACTGTTTAGTCTGTCCGTCCGCCCTCAGATCTTAAAAACTACTGAGGCTAGAGGGCTGCAAATTGGTATGTTGATCATCCACCCTCCAATCATCAAACATACCAAATTGCAGCCCTATAGCCTCAGTAGTTTTTATTTTATTTAAGGTTAAAGTCAGCCATGATCGTGCGTCTGCCACCACTATAGGTTCCAACAACACAGGCTACCACCGGGCTGAGGCTGAAAGTTACATGGGCTGCGGCTGAGAGTTTCATACAGCATTATACGCTGTACAGAAAACTAATTGCGCCGAAGAAACTTCAGCGCATTTTTTTTCTTTTTTTTTTTTTTTAGTTTCCAAATGTTTCAATTCCTTCAACATTCCAGTTCTGACAGAAATAACCATCAGTTTCGCCTCCTTCCAGCTGAACAAATCCCATTCAATTCGATGTGAAGTTTTTCCTCTTCAAGAACTCAGCCATTACTTGTCACTGTAAGAAGCTTAATTTCTCCTTAAGAACAAAAGACCATCGGATGTCTCTGCATGTCTGTCATATTTACGCCATGACCCTCGTCTGCTATCATATAAGGTTTGCAATTTTTGGCCCGGTGGTTTAGTGGTTAGTGTCATGGCATGCCACTCAGATATCACGGGTTCGCGTATCCAGAGGGCGATAAAAAATCACTTGGCTCTGTATCATGATCAGTTACTGCCGCAGTGTGGGGTCTGCTGCGATGGGAGGTTGAAACCAACATTCTTTGGAAGCTTGAATTTCAATCAGTGACCCCTTTGGTGTGCTTGTTCCATGTGAATAGGTTTCATCTACTGAAATAATATAAATAATAATAATCACGATTCTAAGGTTGATAAGGCATTACTCACAGAGTACTGTGTTGTAACGGAGATTACACAAATGCACGAAAATAAAACTGTCCACAGCTTTAAAAGCCAATTCTCTACAGACTTTTTAAAGCCCATCATAATTCTAATATTGCTTAAATTTCTTTTCTCTGTCATTCAAAGAATATAAGAAAATCTCCTAAAAATGTCTTTCAAATTCACCAAAAACACACACACAAAAAAATTAGGATCAAATCATAGAAAACGGCCCCATCATATCAAAACAATAAAACTAATATAGGACCAAATCATAGAAAACGGCCCCATCATATCAAAAAAAACAAAACTAATATAAGACCAAATCATAGAAAACGGCCCTATCATATCAAAACAATAAAACTATAGGATCAAATCATAGAAAACGGCCCCAACATATCAAAACAATAAAACTAGCAAGTGGAAGAAAAAGTACTTTTGAGATACGCACTGCATTACAATGAGGATTTGATAAAATGCAGGGACCCAAGGCTGGGGAAAACGTATACTGAATACGTCACTAGGAGACATTTACATAAGAGCAGAATTGGAATGAGACTGGGTTAAGAAGAAGGCAGTCTGAGATGCAAGTAGAAAAATTTAAAAGAACCGAAAAGCTGTGCTTGAAATATTCACTCGGATGGAATTTCCATTAGGGGAGGGAATGTCAATCAACAGTATTTTTGCTGAAGACTGAGGCTAAAAATATACCAGATAACTTGAGCATAAAATCGGGTAGGGATGTATTAAAAATAAATACAATTGTTCGTAATATATAATACTTGAAAATAATCATCTTTTTTTGAAGGTCTGCCCGAATGCATTCACCCAGTTCACCAAAATTTACACGCCATTGTACTTGTGCAATCTCTCTTTAATATTTTCATCTGAGCCAGATTACTCTTTGACATTCACCTTATGCGAATCAAAGGAATAATTTATCTAGTTATTACAGTTTATTTAACGATATCTTTTCCTCCCTTCTAAACACATTTAACGCCAAAAGTGACGCCAATTTAAGCGCTATTCAAGTCTTCTTGCCTAACGTCAAATATGAAATTCTATAACACAGAAAGTGGATTCCTCTCTCTCTCCCTCTCTCTCTCTCTCTCTCTCTCTCTCTCTCTCTCTCTCTCTCTCTCTCTCTCTCTCTCTCTCTCTCTCACAGAGGTGATCAACTCCTGAATGATATTCTTGAACTCCATTAAAAAAAATTAAAGCATTACAATGCTTACCTTTCAAAACGAAAATTATTTGTATGTCTGAATAGCAGAGAGAGCTGATACCTGAGAGAGAGAGAGAGAGAAGAGAGAGAGAGAGAGAGAGAGAGAGAGAGAGAGAGAGAGAGAGAGAGAGAGAGAGAGAGAGAGAGAGAGATGGCGGAAGCTCCAGGGATATTACTGTTGCTGGTGGGAGATAGCGAGGCAGCATCATTCCAAACATAAGGGTTCTTGATCCGCAGAATGTCTTGAAGCGCCTTCATTCCTAGGCAAAGAGGTTCGATGCATTTCGCTTGATCCTTTTATTTTTACCTTTTGTATCTTTTATTTTTCCTTTTGTATCTTTTATTTTTCCCTCTGGATCTTTAATCCTCGTTCTGTATCTTTTATTTTTTATTTTGCATCTTTATTTTTCCTTTTTTAACTTTTATTTTTTTATTTTGCATCTATTTTTCCTCTTTTCGTAGCTTTTATTTTTCCTTCTATCTTTTATTTTTCCTTTTATATCTTTTATTTTCCCATTTCGTATCTTTTACCTTTTTACTTTACATCTGTTTTTCCTTTTGCATCTTTTATTTTTCCTTCTGCATCTTTTATTTTTCCTGTTCCATCTGTTATTTTTCCTTTTGTACCTTTCATATTGCCTTTTGTATCTTTTATTCCTCCTTTTGTATCTTTTATTTTTCCTTCTGTATCTTTTATTTTTCCTTTTGTAACTTTTACTTTTCCTGCTGAATCTTTCTTGTATCTTTCATTGTTCCTTTTGTATCTTTTATTCTTCCTGCTGTATCTTTCATTTTTCCTGTTAATTTTTTCATATAGTGCATTTTTTCTTTTGTATACTTCATTTTCCTTTTGTATCTGTTATTTGTCCTGCTGAATCTTTTTTTTCGTATCTTTTATTTTTCCTGTTGAATCTTTTTTTGTATCTATTTTTCCTTTGAATCTTTTGTTTTCTCCCCTGTATCTTTTATTTCTCCCTGTGTATCGTTTATTTTTCTTTTGCATCTGACAATGGTTGGGGAGTACTGAAGAGGGAACCGCAGCCCTTCGAGTCAGAATTGACTCTCTTCTTGACTTCAGCATCTCGGTACGTGAAGACTTTTCCTTCCCACATACTTCGACGGGAGAGAAATCTCCTCGGGAGTAATGGGAGACGACCCAAGGCATATAGCCCCTCATGTTAAAGCCCCTTATTCGTTCTCACCATCGTCAAGGAACGTAGCAAGAGAGATAACACTTTAAATGCAAAGATTTAAAGATTCAATAATGTTATGTATTGATTACTGTAATGATTTAAAATATGTATTACTGATTACTGTAATTATATAAAATATGCATTACTAATTACCGTAATTATTTAAAATATGTATCATTGATTACTGTAATGGTATAAAATATGCATTATTGATTACTGCAATGATTTAAGATATGTATTACTGAATACTATACTGATATAAAATATGCATTATTGATTACTGTAATGATCTGAAATATGTATTATTCATTACTGTAGGGGGTCTAAAAGTATTAACCATCTATTACATACCGACATTAAAATATTAAATACTGATTACTGTAATGATATAGAATATGCATTATTGATTACTGTAAGCATCTAAAAATATTATCCATCTATTACATAACGATATCAAAATATTAAGTAATGATTACTGTAATGATTTAAAATATGTCTTATTGATTACAGTAAGTACCTCAAAATATTAATTATCTATTACATAACGATATCAAAATATTAAATACTAATTAATGTAATGGTTTAAAATAAGTATTGTTGGTTATTGTAATCATAAAAAAAATATTAACCATCTATTACATAACGATATCAAAATATTTAGTACTGATTACTCTTAAATCATTACAGTAATCAGTATATATTTTTAAATCTTCAAATCTTTATACTTAAAGTGGTGATCCCTCTCTTGCTACGTTCCTTGGCGATGGAGAGAATGAATACAAGGCCTTAATATGAGGGGCTATATGCCTTGGGCCGTCTCCCATTTACTCCCGAGGAGATTTCCCTCCCATTGAAGTATGTAGGAAGGAAAAGTCTTCACGTACCAAGGCGCTCAATTCAAGAAGAGATTCAGTACTGACTTGTTTATACTCCCCAACCATTGTCAGATGCCAAAGAAAAATATACAATACAAATGGAGGAATAAAAGATGCAAAATGAAAAATAAAAGATGCAACAAAAATAAAAGATACAGAAGGGAAAATAAAATAAAAAATACAAAAGGAGGAATAAGATACAAAGAAAAATAAAATATACAAAAGAGTAAATAAAAGATACAAAAGAAAAAATAAAATATACAAAAGAAAAAATAAAAGATACAAAAGGAAAAATAAATTATAAAAAAGAAAAATAAAAGAAAAAGAGAAAAATAAAAGATGCAAAAGGAAAAATAAAAGATACAAAAGGAAAAATAAAGATACAAAAGGAAAAATAAAAGATACAAAAGGAAAAATAAAAGGTACAAAAGGAAAAAATAACAGATAACAAAGGAAAAATAATATATAAAGAAAAAATAAAAGATACAAAAGGAAAAATAACAGATACAAAAGGAAAAATAACAGATACAACAGGAAAAATAAAGGACACAAAAGGAAAAATAAGATACAAAAGGAAAAACAACAGGTACAAAAGGAAAAATGACAGATACAAAATGAAAAATAAAAAACACAAAAGGAAAAATAATGGATACAAAAGAAAAAAATAAGATACAAAAGAAAAAATAAAAAATACAAAAGGAAAAATAATGGATACAAAAGAAAAAAATAAGATACAAAAGAAAAAATAACAGATACAAAAGGAAAAATAAAATACACAATAGAAAACATAAAATATACAAAAGGAAAAATAAGATACAAAAGGAGGAATAAAAGATACAGAAGGAAAAATAAAATACACAATAGAAAACATAAAATATACAAAAGGAAAAATAAGATACAAAAGGACGAATAAAAGATACAGAAGGAAAAATAAAAGACAGAAGATAAAACAAAAGATGCAAAAGGAAAAATAACAAAAAATAAAAGACACAAAAGGAAAAAAATAAGACACAAAAGGAATAATAAAAGTTATAAAAGAAAAAATAAAAGACACAAAGGAAAAATAAAAGGATAAAACTAGATCTCCTCCCCCGTCGAAGTATGCAGGAAGGAAAAGTCTTTCAATACTGAGATGCTGAAGCGAGAAAAGAAAAAAAATTCAATACTGACTTGAAAGTCTAGGTTTCCCCGTTCAGTATTCCCCAATGATTGAAAGATTCCCCCCCCCCCCCCACCTCTATCCCCCAACCACAAAAAAAATGAAAAGAAAAATGAAAAGTTATAAACGATATGCATTGAATCTCGTTGCCTAGGAACGAAGTCGCTTCAAGACATTTTATGGATCAAGAAGCTTTATGTTTGGAATAATACCGCCTTGCTCTATCCTACCAACAATAATATCCCTGAGGCTTCCGCCATATCTCTCTCTCTCTCTCTCTCTCCTCTCTCTCTCTCTCTCTCTCTCTCTCTCTCTCTCTCTCTCTCTCTATATATATATATATATATATATATATATATATATATATATATATATATATATATATAATGTGTGTGTGTGTGTGTGTATATATATATAAATATATTACACACATACATATATATTGTATAATATACAGTATATATATATGAATATATATATATATACATATATATATATATATATATATATATATATATATATATATATATTTAACCAAATCAAACGACTACAGAATTTCAGTAGCTTGAAATTTTTGGCTGTCTAATATTCATCAGACACAAAAATAATTCTAAGCATTGATTACTTTAATCATTTAAACATACCCTGTATTTACAACAGCAATGATTTATAAATATTGCTGCAAAGCTTTAAAAATATCAAGTATTGATTACTGCAAAGCTTTAAAATATTAGGCACTGATTACTTCAATGATTGAAAATACCAAGTATTGATAACTAAATTTATTTGACAGTATAAAGTATCGATTACTTAAATCATTTAAGTACTGATTATTTTGACATGAAATATCAACCATTGATTACTGTCATGCTTTAAAAATATTAATTAATGATTTCTTTATTGATTTAATATAAAGTATTGATTGCTAAAATGATTTAAAAATATGATGTATTGATTATTTTACTGCAGTGTTAAAACCATTGAGAATCGACTCCTGTAAAGATTTTAAAATATTAAATGACTGACAAATATTAAATATTGGTTACATGAAAGATTTTTAAAAAATAATAAGGATTGATTCCTGTTATGACTTAAAAATAGAAGGTACTGAATAATTACCCAATTTTTCCAAATCAATTGGGCCATTTTATGGGCAGTTACCTCATTCATTGGTATACATACAGAATATACATGCGCAAACACAGACACACATAAACACACATATATTATATGTATATATACATGTTTATTTATATAATTATATATTATATATAATATACATATTTTATATATACATATATATTATATATAATATATATCATATATCGTTGCTAGACGCATGATTATGGCTAACTTTAACCGTAAATAAAATAAAAACTACTGAGGCAAGAGGGCTGCAATTTGGTATGTTTGATGATTGGAGGGTGGATGATCGTCATACCAATTTGCAGCCCTCTAGCCTCGGTAGGTTTTAAGATCTGAGGGCGGACAGAAAAAAGTGCGGACAGAAAAAGTGCCGACGGACAGACAAACCCAGCACAATAGTTTTCTGTAAACTAAAAAAGCGTCTCAGGAGATTCTTCTTGATTCACATCCCCTCTAATGATAAAAGAAATTAAAAACAATGATTGCAGAATGGAATTTTGCACAGCGCTGGATATTCACAACAGAGTTCCTGCTCCAATATGTTTGGTCTCAGTATCCAGCTGAAGTTTTCCCATTCCGTCGAAGCTAGACCCAAATGTCCCACTCACTGATGGACGCGGGATGAACGGCGTAATTTATTTCATTCCATTAATCTTTTGGGAAGTTAGATGTGCAGGAAGGATAGGAAATGAGTCGGTTAACTTCGCCCTGACTCAGAAAAAATAATATACATACATATATGTGTATATGTATGTATATTATATATATATATATATATACTACATATATATAGAACATATATATACAGTATATTATATATATATATATATATATATATATATATATATATTATATATATATATACTCGTATATATATATATATATATATATATATATATATATATATATATATATACTCGTATATATATATATATATATATATATATATATATTATATATATATATATATATATATATATATATATATATATCTCTTACACGTGATTTTATATACCAGCAACCACAGGAGAGAAATGCAACACGGTTGCAGATATAATATACAAAGAAATAAATGGCAAAACATACGACTTTTATCGTAGATTGTCAATATAAAAAAAAGGCTGTTTTCTTTTCTCAGGCGAATCCCACTAATAGACATAATTAACCGACGCATTTCCTTTCCTTCCTGCACATTGAACTTCCCAAAAGATTAATGGAATGAAATAAATCACGCCATTCATCCCGCGTCCAACAGTGAGTGGAACATTTGGGTCTGGCTTCGACGGAATGGGAAAACTTCAGTTGAAACTCTGCAGTGAATATCCAGCGCTGTGCAAAATTCCATTCTGCAATCATTGTTTTTTAATTTCTTTCATCATTAGAGAGGAAGGGAATCAAGAAGAATCTCTCGAGACACTATTTTTTAGTTTTCTGTGAAAAAAAATTATTGTGCCGGCTTTGTCTGTCCGTCCGCCACATTTTTTGTCCGCACTTTTTCTGTCCGCCCTCACATCTTAAAAACTACGGAGGCTAGAGGGCTGCAAATTGCTAAGTTGATCATTCACTCTGCAATCATCAAGCTTACCAAATTGCAGCCCTCTAGCCTAAGTAGCTTTTATTTTATTTTAGGTTAAAATTAGCCATAATTGTGCTTCTGGCAACGACATAGGACAGGCCAACACAGGGCCGTGGTTAAAGTTTCATGGGTCGCGGCTCATACAGCATTATACAGAGACCACAGAAAGATATAGATCTATTTTTGGTAGCCTTGATTATACGATGTACAGAAAACTCGACTGCGGCCAAGACACTTCGGCGCATTTTTTTACTTGTTTATTTTGGATCTAAATTCTCCAATTGTTCTTAAAATTTCAAGTTGCTTAAACAAATTTCTGCCAAATACCAACACAGTGAGATTTTTCTTGAGCAAAATTACAATAACTCTGACATATTAGGTATACAACAAAAATATATATAAATAGTCAAAGGACTTCACATTCATTGTATGAATATACATTTATACGTTTTGCATAATACATCCATGTGAACACATACAAACGCGACCAAAAACGTTGATTTGTTTCCTATACAGCAAAGATAGCGGTATTTTGTGTCATTAGATAATGACAAACGTAGAAGTTGACTTTACAATATATATATATATATATATGTGTATGTGTATATATGTATATATATATATATATATATATATATATATATATATATATATATATATATATATATATATATATATATATCTTAGTATAGGAGTCTCGATGGCTCGGTTGGTAGAAGCAGCAACCTCAGACTTCATAGAAGTCTGTGGCGAGGGTTCAGTCCCCGCAGCCGACCGGTCAGAGAAGGCGGACACTTTGCTATCCATGTAGACACCCCGGGATTACGTATGTAATCAACGGATAGGTTTGCTGAAAGCAAATGGGTGTTACAGACTAATACTCGTACACACATAAACAAAGCCACTCCAACATCTTCTAAAAATATAACAGACACCTCACACGTCTCGAACTGTCGACCTACCAGCCCAGTTCTCCTCGCTGCTGGGAGAAAGGGAGCTGGGGATTTGGTACAATACATGTACACATTCGTTACCGGGGTCTAAGCGATGTCAGGCAGGACAGCCGATCGAGGCTACGGCCTACCCCACCGCCAAATCAAAGTCCTTCAAAAGAAGGCATCGTGCTTACCCCATATAAAAATGGGAAAAAAAGCACGTTAAAACGAAAAAAAAAATATCTTAGTATAATGTTTGTATGCGCGTAAGTGCGAATGATTGGTAAACAACGCATCTCTAAGAAACACTATTGTTGGCAACTGAAAAAGCAGTCATTTTTTAACATAGCACAATCCAATCTTTAACACCATAAATAAAACGAGGACAAATACATTTTACTTATTTGCATCTACTTATTCATTTTATTCTCAAGAGAAAAGAAAAACACAAGTAGATTACAGACTACATATAAAAAACTTGCATTGAAGCAAAAATATATAACTGACACTTTTCTTTCGGCTGAGAATGATAGCCTACATTAATAACAGAAAATACAAAATAAATGAGTTTTTTTATGAACCCAAGGACTGAGTAAATCATTATCTTTAACTTCTGCTTTAAACTTTGCCCTGTAAATCACTTGGCCAATAGTAGATTTTAATAAAAGTCAAAATGTTTTCATGTTTTCAGGCAATCTCATCAAACTGTAACAAACGAACTCTCTTCCTTTGCAATAAGGAATGAAGGAAATAATATTAAGTGGACAGGGAATAAAAACGAAGAAAACAATAATCAGTTAAGAGGACAAGTGATATGTCCACTTTCCAGAAGGAACCAATATTAAGTATATTGGAAAAAAAAAAAACAATAATCAGTTAAGAGGACAAGTGATATGTCCACTTTCCAGAAGGAACCAATATTAACTATATTGGAAATAAAAATGAAAAAAAAAAAAACAATCAGTTAAGAGGGCAAGTGATATGTCCACTTTCCAGAAGGAACCAATATTAAGTATATTAGAAATAAAAATGAAAAAAAAAAAACAGTAACCAGTTAAGAAGTCAAGTGATATGTCCACTTTCCAGAAGGAACCAATATTAAGTATACTGGAAATAAAAAAAAAAAAAAAACAATAATCAGTTAAGAGGCCAAGTGATATGTCCGCTTTCCAGAAGGAACCAATATTAAGTATATTGGAAATAAAAAAAAAACAATACTCAGTTAAGAGGTCAAGTGATATGTCCACTTTCAAGGTTCTGAGAGAGAGAGAGAGAGAGAGAGAGAGAGAGAGAGAGAGAGAGAGAGAGAGAGAGAGAGAGATCCAGTCCTAAAAACTCCCAATCATTAATTATTAACCCCTGGTGACCTTTATTATCCACCGCGAGAGGTGATAATGAGTCAGTCGTGCATTTAATACGATAATTGGCTCCAGGGAAATTGAAATTATTAATTATTAAAGGCGGTCTCAAATTCGTGAGAGTCGCAGAGGCGAGATAATTCACTTGGCGTCATTAATGACGGGGCAAGAATGGACACCCGGCATTTTCAGGTGTATGAATACAGAATATACATTTTAGGCCAAAGGCCAAGCGCTGGGGCCTATGAGGTCATTCAGTGCTGAAGGGGAAATTGAGAGTAAAGGTTTGAAAGGTGTAACAGGAGGAAAACCTCAAAGCTGTTTCACAGTGAAACAATTGTCAGAATAGGCTGGAAGGTAAGATAGAAGAAAGGATATGAATTGAAGGTACAGTGAAAGGAATAGATTGCAGGTAGGGGCCGAAAGGACTCTGCAAAGAACCTTTATTGCCTACAGTGCACCACGCGTGAGGTGCACTGATGGCACTGACCCCCTACGGGGTTCAGGTGTGAGCAATATTGGACTGGTCTTGGGGGAATTTATTTGCACATAACCTGTGGTATTTTTAAAAATCAATTTATCAAAGATTGTTTAGCGGCCAACATTAAAAATATACTTTTTTCCAAAAATCTACTTATCAAAGACTGGCTAGCAGCCTACATTAAAAATATACTTTTTTCCAAAAATCTACTTATCAAAGACTGGCTAGCAGCCTACATTAAAAATATACTTTTTTCCAAAAATCTACTTATCAAGGACTGGCTAGCAGCCAACATTAAAAATATACTTTTTTCCAAAAATCTACTTATCAAGGACTGGCTAGCAGCCAACATTAAAAATATACTTTTTTCCAAAAATCTACTTATCAAGGACTGGCTAGCAGCCTACATTAAAAATATACTTTTTTCCAAAAATCTACTTATCAAGGACTGGCTAGCAGCCAACATTAAAAATATACTTTTTTCCAAAAATCTACTTATCAAGGACTGGCTAGCAGCCAACATTAAAAATATACTTTTTTCCAAAAATCTACTTATCAAGGACTGGCTAGCAGCCAACATTAAAAATATACTTTTTTCCAAAAATCTACTTATCAAAGACTGGCTAGCAGCCTACATTAAAAATATACTTTTTTCCAAAAATCTACTTATCAAGGACTGGCTAGCAGCAACATTAAAAATATACTTTTTTCCAAAAATCTACTTATCAAAGACTGGCTAGCAGCCTACATTAAAAATATACTTTTTTCCAAAAATCTACTTATCAAAGACTGGCTAGCAGCCTACATTAAAAATATACTTTTTTCCAAAAATCTACTTATCAAGGACTGGCTAGCAGCCAACATTAAAAATATACTTTTTTCCAAAAATCTACTTATCAAAGACTGGCTAGCAGCCTACATCAAAAATACACAATCTCCAAAAATCTATTTATCAAAGATTGGTTAGCAGTCTATATTGAAAATACACATTCTCCGATAATCTATTTATCAAAGACTGGTTAGCAGCCTACATTAAAAATTCACTTTTTCTCCAAAATTCTACTTATCAAAGACTGGTGAGCAGCCAACATTAAAAATACACTTTTTTCCAAAAATCTATTTTATCAAAGATTGGTTAGCAGCCTACATTAAATATACACATTTTCCAAAAATCTATTTATCAAAGACTGGTTAGCAGCCTACATTAAAAATACACATTTTCCAAATATCTATTTATTAAAGATTGGTTAGCAGCCTACATTAAAAATACACATTTTCCAAATATCTATTTATCAAAGATTGGTTAGCAGCATACATTAAAAATACACTTTTTTTTTTCCAAAATTCTACTTATCAAAGACTGGTTAGCGGCCAACATTAAAAATACACTTTTCTCAAAAATCTATATATCAAAGATTGGTTAGCAGCCTACATTAAATATACACACTTCCCAAAAATCTATTTATCAACTAAAACAATTCCCCTTCGGTAACATATATGAAAATGAACCAAACAAAAACTTCTTTCAGTTTTCTTCTGAAGATGGAAAGAGAAACCCACAAGATTCTTGTGTATACATATTTACCAGTAAACAAGTTATACACAAGAATCTTGTGGGTTTCTCTTACCATATATGAAAATATATTATTTCCGAGGTAGAGCGAATTGGATATTAAAGGACGTTTGTAGCTTAATGCTTGTATATGAATCACGGTGATGTGATAAAAATTCATTCATACATATATATATATATATATATATATATATATATATATATATATATATATATATATATATTATATATATATATATATATATATATATATATATATATATATATATATATATATATATGCTTTACATGTCACTGATACAAAATGTTCTAAGACATTTTTCCATTTCAATCTAAAGCGCTTTTGGCATATGAATTATTCATATACTGTATACGACCGAACCGATTTTTCTTTCATTATTTAGCACGCAGGGCATGACCCCAACAAGTGCATTTGAATTTTTCTTACAGATAATAATTGTTTTTTTATGGTATGACTGATAATAATCATGTAATCTTGCATCATGCTTATTCAGTCATGCACTTTAGAAAGCATGAATAATTGTTCCCGGCATGACAAAGAATTACAATCAGTTAAAAAACACACGAACAACAAAAATCTGGAAAAATTAAATGGTTCAATGAAATATTAAGATTGGAAGGAAATAACTAATACATACGCCGAAGTTTCTTCGGCGCAATCGAGTTTTCTGTACAGCGTATAATCAATGCCACCGAAAATACATCTATCTTTCGGTGATCTCGGTATAATGGTGTGTGAGCCGCGGCCCATGAATCTTTAAACACGCCCCGGTGGTGGCCTGTCCTATATCGTTGACAGATGCACGATTATGGCTAACTTTAATTTTAAATTAAACAAAAACTACTGAGGCTAGAGGACTGCAATTTGGTATGTCTGATGATTGCAGGGTGGATGATCAACGTACCAATTTGCAGACCTCTGGCCTCAGCAGTTTTTAAGACCTGCGGGCGAACGGACAGACAAAGCCGGCACAATAGTTTTCGTATACAGAAAACTAAAAGGCAATTATGAAAACTGAAATAATATCATTTAGAAAATAGGCATAATAAACATAAATGCTTTAGCCAATCATTCAGGTTACAAAATGCAACGCATCACAATTGCATTAAAAGCCCCGAGGTATACAGTAATGTCGGTTAGAAACTAATTAAAATGACTGCTATTTTCACTGAAATAAGCCTCCCCTACAGAGGTTTAAAATAATGCTATTCATCATTAGCATCAAAGAGTAATCAGCAACAGCATTTCAATAGCATTTTGGAAACGATGATATTAGGTCGCTGTATTATCAACAAAATTTTAATGAGCTCTAATTCATAAACTCCAGTTATGTCACAGACAGCAACCTTCCTTTTTTTGTAATCAGAAATAGCAAAATGAAACATGAACTTTATTTTTATTCAGTGCGTAACAACTAACATATATATATATATATATATATATATATATATATATATATATATATATATATATATATATATATATATATATATATATATAATGTGACGTCAGACTTGTTACATGATATTGGCTACGCATTTTCTATAAGTACAGGAATGATTTCATACTTTATTGGTACTTCAAGGCTGATATTCTAACCTCAAACTAATAATAATAATAATAATAATAATAATAATAATAATAATAATAATAATAATAATAATAATAATAATAATAATAAATAAATAAATAAAAATATATAAAATAAACAATGATAATAATATAATAAAATAAAAAATTAATAATAATAATAATAATAATAATAATAATAATGATAATAATAATAATAATGATAATAATAATAACGTGACGTAAATTCTGACAGAGAAATATCTTTGGAGTCTCAGAAAGCGATCCATATGCATCCAATGTATATCAGCCATTAATATTCAGTATCAATATACCGTACGCTCTCAATTGATAGATTAATATCCAACGCAGTGACAGTACAATTGAATGTAATTTATGCTAACTATAAATAAAATCAAAAAGTTTATTTTCAATTGTGTTATTTTATTTTTATGACTGCTGACCAGCAAAAAATGAATTTCCCACAAACCATTCAGTGGTAACAGTTTAAAATGTACAATAGTTTACGATGGCGATATTACAAAAAATAAATAAATATGAAAAATGCAATCATTTAAGATCATTGCTGCTCTTCATTAGCATTCCTGTATAAATCACTCAAATTGTTATCTCACGCTCAGTACTGATTTCTCTTCACCAAAGTGTTTACTGCTCAGTGATTATAAACCTTATTCTTAAAATATAACAAGTAAAAAAAGTGCCGAGATTTCTTCGGTGCAATCGAGTTTCCTGTACAGCGTATAATGCTGTACGAAACTCTCGATGTGCTGTAGTATGATACTCCTCAGACAGGACCGAGCAGCGGCCAGTTGCTCCCCAGATGCGGTCAAGTGAAGATGCGTCGGTGGCTGGCACCTCTAGCGATGCCAGACGCAAGATCCACGGCTAACCTTAACCTTAAATCAAATAAAAACTACTGAGGCTAGAGGACTGCAATTCGGTATGTTTGACGACTGGAGGGTGGATGATCAACATACTAATTTACAGCTCTCTAGCCTCAGTAGTTTTTAAGATCTGAGGACGGACAGACAAATAGCCATATCAATAGTTTTCTTTTACAGAAAACTAAAATCTGATATATAAATTTCTACACTCGAATGCTTCAACCTTTTCAAGGCTTCTTAGGAATTTTCTGGGAAAGCAAGGAAAAGGAATCAAAGAAAAATCCTGAGACATCCTCAGAGAAACATGACCTCATCTCTCAATTCTCAACAGAATTAGTAAGAAATGACCACGTGAGAATGTTTCAAATCTCTTTCCCAGGAAGAATGAAAATGGCACAGAGATGAA
Organism: Macrobrachium rosenbergii; assembly: GCA_039081455.1. Classification (NCBI taxonomy): domain Eukaryota; kingdom Metazoa; phylum Arthropoda; class Malacostraca; order Decapoda; family Palaemonidae; genus Macrobrachium; species Macrobrachium rosenbergii. The sequence goes on from JANJGK010006465.1 coordinate 17,334, forward strand.
AAAGAGTAAATGTCAGATTTGCAAGTCTGGTCTACTGAAACATTAAAGCAGCGAGAGAGGTGGGTGGAAGTTGGTTGGGGAGTTTTATAGATCGCATTTTATATTCTCATTTACATCAATACCATGGAGCCTCACTGTCTAATATATTCTGTTTACGGGAAAACTAATACCCTATTTGAAATGAATTAGAAAACTGTATACGCGTTATATTCATATGCATAGAAGGATTTCTATATGAAAAATGGATACTGGATAAATGCTTATCCAGCAACCTGCTAATTCTATCTTGCATGACGCTTGGAACTGAATATAGAATTTAGGCCAAAGGCCAAGCACCGGGACGTATGGGGTCATTCAGCGCTGAAACGGAAATTGACAGTAAAAGTTCGAAAGGTGTAACAAGAGGAAAACCTCAAAGCAGTTGCACTATGAATCAATTGTTAGGAGAGAGTGGAAAGTAAGATGGATGAAGGAGAAAAAGAAAGGAGGTACAGTAAAAGGAACGAAAGGGGTTGCAGCTAGGGGCCGAAGGGACGCTGCAAAGAACCTTAAGTAATGCTCACAGTGCACCGCAAGAGGGGCACTGACGGCACTACCGGGGTGTATGACGCTTGGGACAAATGATACATGTTAGTTGCCATTAAAATCACAACATCATTAACAGAATCTTTTAAAAATTTTACAAAAATCCGATATTCTTTCAAAATACAATTCGCGAAGCCGAGCTGATGGAGTGGCGATAGCTAACGACTAATGGATAATTTCTTTCATGTAAAATGAAATGCGCCTTTTATACCTCCACCTATGACTTATTCAATGTGGGTCATTCTTGACATTATTTTGGACAAAGCTTTGAATTTGCTGGTACGTGCGTGTGTGTGTGTGTGTGTGTGTGTTCACAGACTGAGGTCCAGATACTCTAATTATGTCAGGTTCTATGTAATATATATGCCTCAAGAAAGATTTTCAAAAATAATCTAATTCCTTTCAGGACGAAGAAAAAAAGTAAAAAATGCATCGAAATTTCTTTGGCGCAATTGAATTTTCTGCATGGCGTATAATGCTGTATGAAATTCTCAGCCACGGCCCATGAAATTCTCAGCCGCGGTCCATGAAACTTTCAGCCACAGCAGTGGCTTGAGTTGTTGGCACCTATAGTGGTGGCAGACGCACGATCATGGCTAACTTTAACCTTAAATAAAATAAAAACTACTGAGGTTAGAGGGCTGCAATTTGGTATGTTTGATGATTGGAGGGTGGATGATCAACATACCAATATGCAGCCCTATAGCCTCAGTAGTTTTTAAGATCCGAGGGCGGACAGAAAAAGTGCTGACGGACAGACAAATATTCATCTCAAAATAGTTTTATTTACAGAAAACTAAAACTGGAAATACATCTGATGGGGTCAGCGTGATTGAAAAGGCCATGAAATGAACGTTTCGTCTTTCCCCTGAGAAAATTTCGACGCGAAATGTACAATAACGATAAATTCCCTTAATATTAACGAACCAGTGCCCATCGGATTTTGGTATAAAGTCATTCTTCTTATAATTATTGTCCAATTTTGTTCATGTGGATATTGAGTAATGGGTCTCCTCCCGGTGAGTGGGCTTTGTTTTTTCATAAGAGGGGAAAGTACATCAATCACTCCTCCTCCTCCTCCTCCATCATCATCTTCTTCTTCTTCTTCTTCTTCTTCTTCTTCTTCTTCTTCTTCTTCTTCTTCTTCTTCTTCCTAAGGAAACTCAGTTCACCGGAGGAAATATTTATGAGTCTGATATCTGTACAAGGTCGATTTATGACACAGCAAGTCTTTCCATATTTTCTGCGAACATCAAATTCCCTTCAGTTTTCTTAACAATGGCGAGGGACACGTTTTTACGGGAAACGGTCTATGATTTTTGATAACGAAGACAAAACCTAATATAGATGGGGCTATTTCTACACACCTTTGAACTAAGAGTTACGGAAGATCGGACCCAAAATAACCTATTCAAAGTCCTTAACAACAGAAGTAATATACAATAGGTCTTCCGCATAAGGGTAGCGTGAGTATTTGTGCATCTGGTAACTTTGAAAGGCATTGGATTTTCTTGAAGAAATAAATAACAACTGAAGTTTCTCCCAGTCTTCATCAGAACTGGACTTAATGCCCAGTTTACAACAGCAAAAAGCTGAAATATTTAGATTTATTTCAAATAATTTTCATAATTGGTAGCTTACCGATCCTTAGATTTCCGTTAAAAAACAAAAAATGAAAAAAAAATATTACAAAATTGGAAGGACACAGGTAAAATAGCAGGCCCCTCGAAAATACAGATTAAACTGCTGTACATTAAATTGATCATTTACTAAACTAACTGATTTTTTTAAGTAAAAAGTTATTACCAGATTTTTATACAGGGTTTAACAATGAAAAGAAACTTAATGATTTCATTCACATTACTGGAAGGTACGCTTGGACAACACAGCTGGATAGCTGACTCAGCAAATTTGATGGTACCCATCATTACCATCTGTAAATTCCAGAATTCAGCTAATTTACTAAACTCGGCATTAAACAAGATGAATACAAAAGTCTATTAAATGCAGTGCTCCTCTGGCAACACAATAAGCCAGTGATGAAAATCTCGAACGAAACTAACTTTCCTAAAAAAGGAATAGAATTCAGAAACCTTACAATGACCTTCACAAATATGTCCTGAGGCAATGGCGTCACTGCCACTGAGGCGAGAGTGCGCTGGCTTCAACCAAGGTCAAGGAAGGTGACCTCCGTTTGTCCTTGGGGTCACTACACCAATGTGTGGAGGCAGACTTTTGAACCTTGCTAGAGAAGAGAGTATGGAATTTAGGCCAAAGACCAAACGCTGGGACCTATGAGGTCATTCTGCGCTGAAACGGAAACTGACAGTAAGGTCGTCTGGAAGGTGTAACGGGAGGGAAACCTCGCAGTTGCTTTATGAAACAATTGTTAGGGAGGGTGGAGAGTAAGATGGAAGAAAGAGATTATGAACGGGGGTACAGTAAAAGGAATGAAAAGGGTTGCAGATTGGGGCCGTAGGGACGCTGCGAAGTAATAAATTTGTTGACAACTCCCTTAGCATTATAAAAGGCACAATTTATTCTTATCCATAAGAACATTGCTTATTCATTTGTGCTTGCAACTAGAACAAATCGCCTGTATTACCATCGCTGTAACTGTATGAAATTCTTTGTATTTAACGCATAAAAGATAATTATAAAGTACAATAAATTCTCAGAAACGAAGACCAGCATAACTCTCCAGTTCAGGAACGTGACTGGTATTTAATAGATTACACCTGAAATCATTCTTCAATTACAATACAGTAATAACTTGGTTACTTCTTTATAGGTGTGAGTGTATATATATATATATATATATATATATATATATATATATATATATATATATATATATATATATATATATATATATATATATATTAGATATATACATATATGCATTTATATATTATATAAATTATATATATATACATATATATAATTATACATATGTATACATGTATATATATATACACGTATATACACACTCAAAAGATACATAAATTCGTTAGTAAAGACATACACAATTTAAAAAAAAAAAAAAAAGGAACGCACCAAACGTATGGACGTTTACGTATAAAGTCTTTTGCTCATCCGTTCACACATCAATAAACCTGCAAACTTTGTCATTCTATTCAATCACAGTAAAAGCCGGTTATCTCTGTTGGTTATTTCAAGAAACCCGCATTTCAGACAAATTCCTCAACGTCGCTTAAATGAGATTACTACATTTTCCTAAGAATTTTCACTTCCATTAAGTATCGATTTTAACATTTCAGTCGTATTAAAATCCGCACGAGTTCAAAATGTGTTTAATTTTCTTGTTAAGATTTACAGATTTCAGTTTATAAATATGTTCTCTGAAAGGAAATACATCTAACTTTAAAAATGCAAGCAATAAACTTTTCAATTCCTTGATAACAATCATGATGATATTTGTTGATTTTGTCCTAGAACTGAAACAGCGATATTCAAGCATATTTCAGACTTATGTTCAACCGACTAAAATGAATAACGTCAAAATATTTATTTAATAGTAACTGAGGAAAATATATATATAAGTAAAGCATCTCTGGTAACTTTAACTGAAAATTCATTTATTTTGCGCTTTCAATTAAAGGATTTATATTCAAATTCCCATAAAAATAAAATTCCCCCGTGTGTCTGTGGGTCTATCAAAGGCTCCTTTAATATCAAATTGGTTCGTGCATTTGAAATTACTGTTATCTGATTCATAAACATAACCCATTTCCCAAAAATATTTCGCTTGAAAACACCAGCAAATAGTTAGTTTAAATTTGTCATCATTTTTGGTATTCATGGGTACATATGAGAGAGAGAGAGAGAGAGAGAGAGAGAGAGAGAGAGAGAGAGAGAGAGAGAGAGAGAGAGAACAGAACCCTTTTCATATGGAAAACGTACAGAGAGAGAGAGAGAGAGAGAGAGAGACAGAACCCTTTTCATATGGAAAACCTACAGAGAGAGAGAGAGAGAGAGAGAGAGAGAGAGAGAGAGAGAGAGAGAGAGTTCCTGCCGTCATTTGACGCGCAGGCTCAGAGTTTGACGGAGGATCTTCAAACGTTGCAGAACTCAATTGAGCTTTTTCTAGAAGTTCCGACGTGAATTAAAGTTTTACTTGCGGTTTCTAACAGTACTTTATCCACTGAATTCCCAGAAATGTGGATTTAACCAAAGTTACGGAGTGCAGACGAATTTAGGAATTCTCTTGAGCATAAATCGAGGCAGAATTCATAAACTCAGCTGCTTAGGGCATTGTATGTCTTTACTATTATTATTATTATTATTATTATTATTATTATTTTATCAAAATGGATAAGTCCTAAAAGAACTTCAGTACGATGAAGACGTTTCTACTGTGAATAAAATGCTTAGTTATAAAAAAACTAGCTGACCAACCCCGGCGCTGCCCGGGATAACTCTGAATGAGAACCGATAAGCTAGCTAGCTCGCTCTCTCTCTCTCTCTCTCTCTCTCTCTCTCTCTCTCTCTATCTCTCTCTCTCTCTCTCTCTCTCTCTCTCTCTCTCCTCCCTAACACCCCTTTACTCTCTCTCTCTCACTTCTTCTCCCTCTCACTCTCTCACTTTTTCCTCTTTCTCCTCCCAAACACCCACTCTACTCTCTCTCTCTCTCACTTCCTCTCCCTATCACTCTCGCTCTCTCTCACTTCCTCTCCCTCTTACTCTCTGTCAGCCCCTTTGGTGCCAGTGATGTCTTACCCCGCAGTATTCTTTTTCAGATAGTAAGTCATATGTATACCGAAATTGAGTATTATAAATTTCGTGAAGTTACTAAGTCTACGGGCACAATCAGCCCCGTTTCAGGGGAGCCCTTTCCCCCAAAACCCCACCTTTGGTGCCCTTTGGTGCTAGTGAGGTCTTACCCCCACAGCGCTGATTTCCAGATAGTAAGTCACATGTATATCAAGTTTGGTTGAAATTGCTCAATGTGTTTCAGAGTTATAGTGACACATACGCACATACAGAAACTTCCATTTATATATATATATATATATATATATATATATATTTATATATATATATATTATATATATTATATATATATATATATATACACACAGAAAACTGTCAATAGATAAAGAGTAACCACATTTAGCACAGTTATTATCTACATAAAATAAAATACAGAAAGTATTTTATTATTTTATTATATTAGCCAACCAGTTTTTCCGAGTGTAACAACGACAGTCCACGTTCACCCAACCCCCTGGGGGTGAGCAGAATTAACGTACCTTTGTCGGAGGCTTTGGGACGGTACGTAATGTCTTTATGGCTGTGAGTGACCGCCTTGACTCTAGACAAAGAGAAGAATACTGTACTATACTTCATATGAAATATACTCCAGTCGACGGTCTACCCACTGAGCCATCAAGAGAGGTGTAAGTTAATGCCCGTGGGTAGACCGTCGACTACAGTCGTTGGAAGGTAACTGTGTCGAGGGATCGAGACCCGGCAGTACCGATCCAGTTATCACTTATAAATTCCCCTTCGTTGATAATTCCCCATCGGGAATATTCCCGAAGTAGCGTGAATTGGATATTGAACGACATTTGTAGCTTCGTGATTGTATATAAATCATGGTGTGATAAAGTTTAATATATATATAATATATATATATATATATATATATATATATACTATATATATATGTACATATAATATATATTATATACACATACATGCATACATATTTGCATATAATATATATATATATATATATATATATATATATATATATATATATATATAATTCTGTAATTACAGATACTTATGGTTACGTTTTCCTATATTCTTTCAACTTAACGCTTTTTTTAAAATATTTTTTTACGCTAATTATTAATTTCCAAGAGTCAGTGACTGCCAGTTTGTTCATTATTATTTTTCCAGGTAAAACTGCTTTCGTTGTTTTTGAAACTCCAATAAATCCCACTTAAGCTGAAGGACCAATATCTAAAGGAAATTTGAAAACACACCCAAACTTTGCGTGCTAAATTTTTTTGAAACCAGGCGTTTCGAGAATTCTCGCGGCGCATTAAAAGGATATGATCCATGATTTCATATTCGAAATTTCAGAAGCATTTCTGGTGCATCATGACAGGGTTCCTTTTTTCCAGATTAAGCGTTCTGGATTTTCAGTCCGGAGAGTTTATAAGAGCAAATATCTCCGAGTGGAGGAAAAATTGTAACAAAACTTGCGAAAGGTATGCATATATTATTTACTCGACATACAGAGACTTACTGATTGATTTATGGTTGCTTTAATAAAATCAGATAGGAAACTTTAAACAATTTTTAAAGGAGTTTCACATAAGAAATATCTAAAAACTAAATATATCCTGTATATAATCATACCTGTAAATTCATACATACTAAACATACATACTGCGTTTGTATCGTCATGCCGAGAATATATATAAAAATACAATGAGCGAACTGCAGAAATTTCTGCACGAGAAGGAGAATCATTATGTACCGATCTTATCGAATACGTTTCCAACGCAACAGGACGAGAAAATGAATAGATGCCATGGACTGAATTCTGAATATTCAATCTTTGGCTAAGGTTCACCTACTTCTATTTCCACTTTCCATTCCGATGAATGAGTCTGAATTTTTATCGATTAGTTATTTTCACTCATATATATATATATATATATATATATATATATATATATATATATATATATATATATATATATATATATATATATATATATATATACGAGCTATATATATATATATATATACTGTATGTATATATATATATATATATATATATATATATATATATATATATATATATATATTATGTATATATGCAATATATATATATTATAATATATATAATTAATTTCTGCTTGGCCTTTTTTTTATCTATGGGGCGTGTAATCGATTTTAGTGCCTCGTTCATTTTAAATTATAAGTGTTGCCGAGATGAAATTTTCGGATAATTCTGGAAACTCACTGCAATAATACACGAATTGAAAACATATGAAGTAGTATTGGATTTACTTCCCAATGCTACAATCAGAATCAATATACAAGCTTCAAAGTTATCGGTGCGTATATTTACGGTTTACCCAACAAAACAGAAAATAATCTTCTTTACCAAAGCAATACGATTTGAGTTCTGTACCTGGGCAGCCGAAAAAGATCTTCACTCTATGAGTTTTTCCATTGTAAGTCGGAGTATGAATATTATAATCTCGACCGTGTCAAATAATATATATATATATATATATATATATATATATATATATATATATATATATATATAATATATATATATATATATATATATATATATAATATAGAATATAAGGAGCCCAAACAACGCCAAACTGTAGAATATAAATGTTATATTTCAAAGGCCAACTGCCCTCTCTCTTCGGGCAAGTAATGGGGTGAGAAAGAGTTACAGAAAAGCGGTATTTATACCAGAAGGTCCATAGGTCAGCTCTTACGCCACTCCAGTTGATAATTTCTCTTTAATCTTCTGAATCACTGGTTGGAGGAAGATTTTATCTATAAGATCCGAATCCCAGGTTCCTTTTGAAAGGTTCATCGTATTTCTTTGTTTAATCAAAGCTGATTCCACCATCTGGCTTTTGAGCCGACAATTGCGGCTATAAATTATGAGTGATATATTTCAGTTTATCCAGCGATTATGGTTATTTTTGTGGTTAAAAATAGCCGAGCTCCGTTGTCCGTACCTAACTGAACGTTTATGCTGTATTAAAGTCTGGGGGAGTGATTTACCTGTAAAACCGATATAAGATTGGTCACAATCGAGGCGAGGGATTTCGTAAACTCCCGAGTCTTTGGGAGCTGGCTTTTGTTGGACGTTAATCAAGGATTTGGCTAAGATGTCTGGGTAGGTATAAGCAAAAGGGTTTAGAGTTTCCCAGTGCCTGTGTCAATGTCTTAATCCTGTTCAGGTGTGGTGTTCAGGTGTGGGATTTTTTAATTTATTACTGGGAGTCTCTCTGGTCTTGTTTGGGGGGGGGACGGTAGAAAATTATGTTAGCTTTGTGGATCACTTTCTCCATAATATAGTCAGGGTACTTTAAAAATGACAGCTGCTTACGGATCAGTTCAATTTCCTTTTCCAAGAAATCCTGGGAGAAAATCAGTAATGGCTGTTAAAATAAGTTATTGGCTAAGCCCATCTTGAGAGAAATGTCGTCATAGCCAAAATAGCAAATATACGAAAGTGAAAATGTTGGTTTTCTGTATTTGGTAAATTTATATTCTGTCGTGTCTCTAATTATTAAAACGTCAAGAAAATTAATTTTGTTGCCTATTTCCAATTTAACTTTCAATTTGATGCTAGGCACTAATGCATTTCATTTTGAAAGAAATTCATTGAAATTGCCCCACCTATCATCCCAAAATTTCAAGATAACATCTACATATCTCATCCACAGCAGGTCTTTAGGATTTATTGCATTTATTATTTTGGTTTCAAAATATTCCCTGTATAGGTTGTCTATAATGATATAGCATTTATTTTCTGCATTTTGGCGTTTTTATGGGCTCCATATAATTGATGGAATTCTGTTTTAACAAAATATTTCACAGTCATATATATATATATATATATATATATATATATATATATATATATATATGTATATATATATACATACATACAAGTGTGTACATATACAGATATATATATATTATATATATATATATATATATATATATATATATATATAATATAAATATATATATATATATATATATATATATATATATATATATATATATATATAAATATATATATATATATATATATATATATATATATATATAAATATATAAATATATATATATATATATATATATATATATATATATATATATTCATATATATATATATATATATATATATATATATATATATATATATATATAAATATAAATATATTCGAAACTGAGGCGTCAAAAGTTTCTGAGGAATAAATTTAAAAAGACATTATGATCTAATTCCTTGAAGAAAGGAATAAATTTATAAGACATTATGATCTAATTCCTTGAAGAATCTATCTCACAAAATTTGCGCTTCAAGTCTTTGGAGAACCACGTACCAAACGAAAATGACAAAATAAAGTGAAAGAAATCGCAGTGACAGAAAAGAAACCTGAAAGATAAGGAGAGAACATACGAAAGAGAACTGACATTTGAAAAATAGAAGAGACCACTAATGATCAATTAGAACACTGGCTTTGATGCCACGAAAGGGTTCAATGGCCCTTTATGATGTTGGGAGCAGAATTATTGGAGAAGCTCTCTCGCTCAAGTGCGCTTCGGAGAGGAACGGAAAAATGCTTTCTCTACTGGAACTACTGAGGGGATCTATTCTTTACGATACATCTTAAGGCCCCTCTCCTGTCCACTTTTACAGATAGGTCCCTTTATATTCAGAGACAATTTATGCATGGAAAATACATCACATGAGTCACTCGCTCTTAATGACAAATATCATAATAATAACGAGCTTGTTGGTGCGCGCTACGCGCGCTAGAACTCGGCGT
>JANJGK010006465.1:32500-37201 GCA_039081455.1 Macrobrachium rosenbergii
CTTTTTAACGGAGGGGGGGCGGCGGGTAGGGGAAGGGGAATTCCCCTGCACTGACTGGTATACTTTCTGGAAAGCCTTTGCGGTTGGTCATGTTCATGAGCAAAACAAAAATAAATGAATAAATAAAACGAAAAATAAAAATAAGGAGGTTCCCCGAACATCTTCCAGGAATCAAAATCCTGAGATGTATGCTAGTATTGCACCAGTCCCGGCTTTTTTGCCATGTCCCTTAGGTTAGGTTAGGTTAGGTTAGGTTAGGTTAAGTTAGGTTACATTTATATAATTATGGTAGTTTGGGTGTGGGAAACATAATGAGATTATTTCAAGAAAATCCTATGGTTAGTTTTCGAGATATGGCGTCCCGCCTTTTCAGGGAAACGTCCCGGTTCTCGGTTACGTCTCGGGGAAATGCATCCGGGAACTTGTGAGTAATCTGTGTTGGATTTCGGTGCGCATGTAATCTTCCGATGGCATATGCTCCAAAAATAGCGAAAGCTGCAAAGTTCGTTCGCTCAGAAGTTGCTAACGATCTTCAATAATCCGTCTTAATAATCTTTCTCAAAAGGCGTCTTAGGATGCTTCTCTCGGAAAAAATAGTAAGGGGAGAGAGAGAGAGAGAGAGAGAGAGAGAGAAGAGAGAGAGAGAGAGAGAGAGAGAGAGAGAGAGAGGTTATTAAGCGTACCATGGTATGAAAATTTAAGACTTTTCACAGTCAACATATGTTCAACAATTGAAGAATACATTACAATTATATAAATAGGAACGGAATATGATTACGAAACAGTCAATAACATCTGGTAATTTACCCTCTTCAATATTAAAAAAAAGAAAATATCTTTCGCTCAAACTAATCTAAGACGATCGTCTTAGATTAGTTTTTTTCATCTCCTAAGCCAAGACGTAAAATACCAACAATTATTCTGGCTTCCGAGGGCTAATATTTTTTTTTTTTTTTTTTTGTCAAGTCATTAGAGATTTCAATATAAACTTATTTTGTGCTGATTCCTGTTATTTCTGAAATCAAGTCTTCAATTCCAAGCTCAGGAACTTATTCTGATTCCAGTGCTCTTTAGATTTCGGTCACCTTTTATATATGTCGCCCCACATACGAAAATATACTGTACACCAATGACACGATTCGATATAAAGTTGGGATAAAATTAGGTAATGCATAACAATGGCATATACTGTATAGATTTACATAGAAGAGGGTTATAGGGACCATGCTTAATAAAGAATTATATGTGTTTAAATGTTCATGGGCAGAAAATATTTTACGGGCGGCGTCTAGAAAATATTTACGTGAGAACATATTACTCACTTTCAACGTAGTCCTTTTCTTAAGATTTCTAAAATCACTAATAAATAGAACAGATCTGATCCTGTAATGTCGAACAACAGATCTCTAAATCCCAAATGGATGCAAAACTCAGATGAACCAACTTCCAAAATTTCATGAGGCCGAGAATCGTCGGATCTCCCGTTGAAAAGAGCTTCCTGGCAAAAGCAATTTCGAGGATATTTCCCATGCAACGGTGCCCTTAACCTGCGATCTAAGTTAATAGGCTCTTAACTTCATCTGGAAATAAATTGCTTTCCATGGGCAAGGGCTGATTTCCATCCCGCTTTTTAAAAGTCAAATGGAACAGGATACGTAAAAAGTAATATCTCGCTCGCCCTCCGACTGAGATTTCATTTTATATTACCACTGCTGCTGCACGCAGATACTCAGCTGTACTCATAAACATGTCTGAAAATATACGGGGTGCAAGTTAAGTATCTTTAATGAAAAATAAAGCAAATAAGTGAAAAATGCGCCAAAGTTTCTTCGGCTCAATCGAGTTTTCTGTACAGCGCATAATCAAGGCCACCGAAAATAGATCTATCTTTCGGTGGTCTCGGTATAATGCTGTATGAGCCGCGTCCCATGGAACTCTCTGCCAGCCGTGGTGCCTGTATTGTTGCATTGCCAGAAGCACGATTATGGCTAACTTGAACCTATAATAATAAAATAAAAACTACTGAGGTTAGAGGGCTGCAATTTGGTAGGTTTGATGACTGGAGGGTGGATGATCAACATACCAATTTGCAGCCCTCTAACCTTAGTAGTTTTTAAGATCTGAGGGCGGACAGAAAAAAGTGCGGACAGAAAAAGTGCGGACGGACAGACAAACCCGGCACAATAGTTTTCTTTTCAGCAAACCAAAAACATCAAAGTCTGATAGCGCTAGTTAGCTATGACTGAGTCAGGATGGAAAAATCTCTCTCTCTCTCTCTCTCTCTCTCTCTCTCTCTCTCTCTCTCTCTCTCTCTCTCTCTCTCTCTCTCCTAGTTCATAAATAGGAAACTCGCAACCATGTCAGAAAAAAGCTAGTAATTGAAAGATGACTGACAGTATTATCTCTCTCTCTCTCTCTCGTCTAATTCTTAAACAGGAAACTCTGTACACATCTCTCAGCAAAACAGCCAGTAATTGAAAAGATGCCTAGCCGCAATCTCTCTCTCTCTCTCTCTCGTCTCTCTCTCTCTCTCTCTCTCTCTCTCTCTCTCTCTCTCTCTCTCTCTCTCTCTCCTTATTTATCAATCTATTTTCATTTCTATTTCGACGGAAATCATTCAAAAACATATATTACCTTCAATTTCTCGTAAGGAAACCCGTAGACGTGCAGTGACCTAACCTTGACTTAGAGGACCTTCAAATTAAAATAACTTTGTCAATCATAATATCTGGAAAAGGCACTGAGCATTTTGACACAGATGGAAACATTCACCATGAATGATTCTTCTTCGAGATAAGAATGATCCACAACATAATTCTCATGCTTTCATCGCCACTGAATATGCGATAAAAATATCAGTTTTAGATTGCAAGGCTAATAGTTGGCTTACCATCATGAGAAGTGCTTAGAATAAAAATGCTGTGCGTGATAATTATTCATACATATATATTTATGCAACATGTAAATATATGTATGTAACATGTAATACACGTACGCAATATGTAATGTATGTATGCAACAATTAATATACGTATGCAACATGTAACATACGTATGCGACATGTAATATACGTATGCAACAAGTAACATACATATGCAACATGTAATATAGGTATGCAACATGTAATACATGTATGCAACAAGTGATATAAATCTGCAACATGTAATATATGCGTGTAACACCGCATACAATATGTAATCTATGTATGCAACATGTAATATATGCATGCAAAAATATACATATGCAACATATATGTATGCAACGTGTAATACATGTATGCAACACGTAATGTATGTATGCAACATGTAAAATTCGTATGCAACACGTAATATGTGCATGCAATATGTAATATATGAATGCAACATATAGTATATAATACGTATATGCAACATATGTATGTATGTATGTATGTATGTATGTATGTATGCAAGTATTAAATATGTCTAGTGTGCAATTCCATTACTAACTGTTCCGAGTCAACCCTTGGCCAGCTCAGTGTTCGTACAAATTAGGAATTGAATCACCAGTAACCAAATGGGTTTGTCCTCCTACCAGGGTCATTCCTAAGGATAATTTTCATGAAATTGCGATATGATAATGGGATTTATGTGTTAATCACTAAAAGTGAGTAGATTCCTGCTTGATTTATGACCTAGACTAGAGTTTGTGACATCGTGCAAATGTTTATTGGTACCTTGGATTAAATTTTCTGTCGTCTCTGTAATATTCACTGAAAACTGAAAGTTTTTTTTCAGTGGAATACAACGAATCTTCTACTCAAGTAAACGGACAGAAATCTTCATCAGTTAAGAAGAGGAATGTGCTTAAAATGACCAATAACCTGAGGAAAAAGTGTGCGCTTGGAGCACAATCTAGTCTTTCAGAAAATGTACACAAAATTTTTATACGAAAAAATAGGATTGAATAGGATTGAGTACAATACTCCATGCTGCAAAAAGGATATCAATTTCTTCTATAAGAACAATCACGGCCTTTGATAATGCACAAGAAAAAATAGCCATTTTTCCATCTTAAAAGCTTTTATGCTTTTATTTTTGGCCAAGCGAGCAAGCAAGACATATTGGAAGCATTATGCAGAATAGCTGGCCTCCGACTCAGCCAGCCATAAATTATTACAGATCTCGAGGAAGGAAGGAACATTCCTTACTCGTTCTCGAGGAAGGAAGGAACATTCCTTACTCGTTCTCGAGGAAGGAAGGAACATTGCTTACTCGTTCTCAAGGAAGGAAGAACATGCCCTACTCGTTCTCGAGGAAGGACGGAGCATTCCTTACTCGTTCTCGAGGAAGGACGGAGCATTCCTTACTCGTTCTCGAGGAAGGACGGAGCATTCCTTACTCGTTCTCGAGGAAGGAAGGAACATTGCTTACTCGTTCTCGAGGATGAAAGGAACATTCCTTACTCGTTCTCGAGGAAGGAAGAAACATTACAAAACTATGTGGACCATACGAGCTGGCCTCGTGTACCCTCCCAATTTCAAAGATTTTATTTGTAGTGTCTATGCAAATACAATTAAGATACATGCTTCGGTTCAATGAAATGTAAGGACTAATATTCAAATAACATGCTTTGGTTAGAAAAAATGTTTTTCTAATGTTTTTAACAACTTAAAAGTTGCCTTTTCTGGAATGGAAAATTTCCTATGACTGTATGTTTGGGAGAGAGCTCAGTTTTGTAATA
>JANJGK010006466.1:0-2500 GCA_039081455.1 Macrobrachium rosenbergii
TTTTTGCCTTTTGGAAAAGACTGTTTCATCATACCGGAGTAAAAAAACGTTCTAAAGTATTAGAACTGTATATGGACAGTGTATGCTTCGGTTTGTTAAGTATAATTAATTCTGTTCCTAAGTATTTTTTAGCGACTGAAAATGCCTACATTTCCTTCATCTAATAAACAGTAAAGTTTTCCCAACAAGTGTCATAAGGAATACATATTATATCATTCCCATTCTCATGCAGCTAAAGCCAAAAGCCCCCCCCCCCCCCCAAAAAAAAAAAAAAATTAATAGATATTTAGAAATATACTTCCCTATTTCTGGGCAATAAAACCTCATAATAATGACAGTAATTTCACCGAACCAACTCATGTTTTATATATCATATAATAAAGCAGTAATCTCTCATTAATGGTTATCACGAACTATCAAACTTTTCGAATTCAGTAATCGAGGGGCAGTGGTTACAATTTCAATTAAGGTTTAAGCGTCTAATGTTTCTGAAACTCCAGGTTCGTTATTCGAGCCTTGTGATTTGCCAGTAAATTAATGAATAATATATAATAAAAGTCAAAACTGTACTTGTACACTTAAAAAAGTGGCAAAGGCAGAGAGATGAAATAAGGAAGCTAGCTGCATTACAACAAACATTTCTGCCTTTAGATAATGCTTCCATGAAACTGTTATATTATTTTCATTAATTATGAATCTTCTCAATGAAGTCCAGTACATCCCAATTTATATATATATATATATATATATATATATATATATATATATATATACATATATATATATATATATATATATATATATATATATATATATATATATATATATATATATATATATATATATATATATATATAGATATAGATAGATTGCTTGTAGTGCTGAGAGTTTGACCCAGCGTATTATGACCGCAACTTTCACAATATTTTCTTTTTTTTTTACATGCTCAATTTTTTTTCCAATTGGATAACACTTACAATAATCATTACTATACCTTCTGCAAATTTTATCAGAATGTTGCTTTTTCAAAAAGATTACTTTGTACCCGATGCAGTTACACTACGTTTTATACTTACCGATTCTCACCCAAATGAAATCATTGACCCAAAAATTCCATTAAGAATTTCTATCTGAAAAAGGACATTAATTCCTTATCCCATCTATCAGCAGACGATAAGAGCGCAAAGTAATATAAAAGTTCATCTGAAGGGTAGATAATTGCCTTATTTGATTATTTAACCGATGCACTGTTTTTAGAGGGGAATAATTTGGTATTTATTATCCGCCTGATGTACTTTAAATCTTTTAATGTCGTGAAGCCATTACTTTGGATGAGCACGCAATCATAAAAACATCGATTTTCTAAGCAGAAAATAGGTAGCAACTTAATTATCTTAGCAAATATAAAACGTTATAATTCATTTTTAGTTTTATGTAAAAGAAAACTATTGTGCCGGCTTTGTCTGTCCGTCCGTACATTTTCTGTCCGCCCCTTAGATCTTAAAAACTACGTAGGCTAGAGGGCTGCAAATTGGTATGTTGATCATCCACCCTCCATTCATCAAACATACCAAATTGCAGCCGTCTAGCCTTAGTAGTTTTTATTTATTTAAGGTTAAAGTCAGCCGTAATCGTGCCTCTGGGAACGATATAGAATAAGCCACCACCGGGCCGTGGTTGAAGTTTCATGGGCCGTGGTTCATACAGCATTATACCGAGACCACCGAAAGATAGATCTATTTTCGGTGGCCTGGATTATAAGCTGTAGCGGCTGTACAGAAAACCCGATGGCGCCGAAGAAACTTCGGCGCATTTGTTACCTGTTATTTATTAAAACAAACGATGCCATTCTACGTGAGAAATATTTATAAAGGGAAGACTTAGAATGTATAAAATGTTCTCTTTGCCGCAGCACAGGGATTTTTCTTGCACAAAGCTACGCAATGTTTTACATATCAACGGTTAATAAATGTATCTATCAATAACTCACAGAGAAAGTGTTTTCTTATCATCGTATCAGTAACACATGATTTAAAGATATATTCTTGAAGGACATAAACAGGAGTAATAAAACTTTTGAAATTGTCGTAAATGATTATCTGAAGCTAAAATGAGCACATTTAATAAAATATGACGTAAATCTTCTTCTTCGTAAAATAGCCAATGATAACTTTAATAAAATAAAATTGCCACTATTTTCCACTATGACTGCCATCTTTCAATGAATCATAGGCAATGTTCATATTTCACAAAAATACTGAAGGAACTTTCATCACTATGTTAAAAATATTAACAAAAACATGATAACATTAACAAGTTTTATTCATGGGAAAATACTACAGTAATAGATCAAAATTGATTGTCAAATGTTAAACGCTTAATTACCTGCGTAAAATGAGATGTGGAATCAAATGTGTTATAAAATACATTAAGACATTCCTTGGGAAATTACCATAAAAAACACATTTATTTATTTCTCAGGTTTTTGGTCTACTGCAAA
>JANJGK010006466.1:12500-37171 GCA_039081455.1 Macrobrachium rosenbergii
AATGAAGAGTTAGATGAATTTATTTCTGGTGATAGAAATTCATTTCTCGCTATAATGTGGTTCGGATTCCACAATAAGCTGTAGGTCCCGTTGCTAAGTAACCAACTGGTTCTTAGCCACGTTAAATACGTCTAATCCTTCGGGCCAGGCCTAGGAGGGCTGTTAATCAGTTCAGTGGTCTGGTAAAACTAAGGTATACTTAACTTTTAACCAAGAGACCTCTGTATCAGTTATTATTAGTACTAGAAGTAAAAGTGATTGTTATGTAATCTGTATGAGAGACAATGTTCCATGATAAATTTAGATATCAATAAATCAGTGTATACATAAAGTGTCTTTATACCATAGTAACCCATCTGCAATTTTAAGCGCAAAACTGAGGGCCTATTATAAGAGGAAAAGATATTTTCCTTTCGCAGACTTTATTAGATTATCAATGTTACTTGAAGGGAATGACACCTGCGTTTGTGCAGAGGGGTTAAAGAATAAACAAGTAAATCGAGTTTTCTATACAGCGTATAATGCTGTATGAAACTCCCGGCCACGGCCCGCTGGTGGCCTGTGTTGTTGGCACCTGTAGCGGTGCCAGACACACAATCGTGGCTAATTTTAACCGTAAATAAAATAAAAATTACTGAGCCTAGAGGGCTGCAATTTGATACAGTTGATGATTGGAGGGTTGATGATCAACATACCAACTTGCAGCCCTCTAGCCTCAGTAGTTTTTAAGATCTGATGGCGGACAGAAAAAGTGCGGACGGACAGACAACTAAAAATAAGTACATTTCATTTCTGATGATCAGCTAGGCTGAAAAGTAAGACGAAAGCTGAATGAGTCGATAATTCATTTTTTTCTAATTCACATGAAACTGGAGAACTTTGACAATAAAAAAAAATTGTACTAGAACTTTTTTCCCATCCTATCTTTTTCTTTTAATATTTTGACGTTGTTTCCTACTTTAGCCTGACACAACATTTATAACTCCGAAATAACTGGTTATTTGTTTAATTAAAATGTTTATCAAAATTAATTCATGCAAAAAGCTCCATTTTCGTTTGGTGCTTAGACGTTTTGTCATACATTATTTGTAATCTAAAAATAAATAATTTTCTTCCTGAGCGAACAAATAATAATTCTTTCACAGATACAACCACTCTCCAGGATGAAATGAGAGAGAGAGAGAGAGAGAGAGAGAGAGAGAGAGAGAGAGAGAGAGAGAGAGAGAGAGAGAGAGAGAGAGAGAGAGGTAATATGCTCTCAGTAACGTTCTATAAAAAAAAAAACAAGTTGACAGAATAAACCACCTTCGATATAACGAACTTATTTTCATGAATCAGTTTTGCTGGGGATCACAAAGTTAAATTTTAACCGCACCCGTAATTTTCATATTACTGAAGCTCATTACTAAAACGCTCTACAGGGAAATAATTTACTGTAAATGTGCGTGATTCCACTTGCCATTTCATTAATGGATTCAGTTCTGAGATTAGTACGAAAATATGCCTGTTGGCTGAATGAGTATTTCACTCTAAAGAAAATATTCCTGTTGGCTGAATTAGTATTTCACTCTAAAGAAAATATTCCTGTTGGCTGAATGAGTGTATCACTCTTAAGAAAATATTCCTGTTGGCTAGATGATTGTTTCACTCCAAAGAAAATATTCCTGTTGGCTGAATGAGTATTTTACTCTAAAGAAAATATTCCTTCTGGCTGAATGAGTATTTCACTCTAAAGAAAATATTCCTGTTGCCTGAATGAGTATTTCACTCTAAAGAAAATATTCCTGTTGGCTGAATGAGTGTTTCACTCTAAAGAAAATATTCCTGCTGGCTGAATGAGTATTTCACTCTAAAGAAAATATCCCTGCTGGCTGAATGAGTATTTCACTCTAAAGAAAATATTCCTGTTGGCTGAATTAGTATTTCACTCTAAAGAAAATATTCCTGCTGGCTGAATGGGTATTTCACTTTAAAGAAAACATTCCTGTTGGCTGAATGAGTATTTCACTCTAAAGAAAATATTCCTGTTGGCTGAATGAGTATTTCACTCTAAAGAAAATATTCCTGTTGGCTGAATGAGCGTTTCACTCTAAAGCAAATATTCCTGTTGGCTGAATGAGTATTTCACTCTAAAGAAAATATTCCTGTTGGCTGAATTAGTATTTCACTCTAAAGAAAATATTCCTGCTGGCTGAATGAGTATTTCACTCTAAAGAAAATATTCCTGTTGGCTGAATGGGTGTTTCACTCTAAAGAAAATATTCCTGCTGGCTGAATGAGTATTTCACTCTAAAGAAGATATTCCTGTTGGCTGAATTAGTATTTCACTCTAAAGAAAATATTCCTGCTGGCTGAATGAGTATTTCACTCTAAAGAAAATTTCCTATTGGCTGAACGAGTATTTCACTCTAAAGAAAATATTCCTGTTGGCTGAATGAGTGTTTCACTCTAAAGAAAATATTCCTGTTGGCTGAATGAGTATTTCACTCTAAAGAAAATATTCCTGTTGGCTGAATGAGTATTTCTCTCTAAAGACAATATTCCTGTTGGCTGAATTAGTATTTCACTCTAAAGAAAATATTCCTGTTGGCTGAATGAGTATTTCACTCTAAAAAAATATTCCTGTTGGCTGAATGAATGTTTCACTCTAAAGAAAATATTCCTGTTGGCTGAAAGAGTATTTCACTCTAAAGAAGATATTCCTGTTGGCTGAATGAGTGTTTCACTCTAAAGAAAATATTCCTGTTGGGTGAATGAGTATTTCTCTCTAAAGAAGATATTACTGTTGGCTGAATGAGTGTTTCACTCTAAAGAAGATATTCCTGTTGGCTGAATGAGTATTTCACTCTAAAGACAATATTCCTGTTGGCTGAATTAGTATTTCACTATAAAGAAAATATTCCTGTTGGCTGAATGAGTATTTCACTCTAAAAAAATATTCCTGTTGGCTGAATGAATGTTTCACTCTAAAGAAAATATTCCTGTTGGCTGAAAGAGTATTTCACTCTAAAGAAGATATTCCTGTTGGCTGAATGAGTGTTTCACTCTAAAGAAAATATTCCTGTTAGCCGAATGAGTATTTCTCTCTAAAGAAGATATTCCTGTTGGCTGAATGAGTGTTTCACTCTAAAGAAAATATTCCTGTTGGTTGAATGAGCATTTCACTCTAGAGAGCCGAGTTAGGCATTACGTATTGGCAGAAAATGTTATTCTCATAAAAGTTCAATTCTCTATATAGAGTGACATCTTGTCACGTTCAGTATGAAAATCACAAACAACTATTTATTTTCTCTTTAGTCATTACATAGTGACATCTGATCACGTTCAGTTTCAAAGTCACTTACAACTATTGTGTTCTCATTAGTCATTATACAGAGTGACGTCTGGTCATGTTCAGTATCAAAGTCACTTACAACTATTCTGTTCTCTTTAATCATTATACTGAGTGACATCCGGTCACGTTCAGCATGAACGTTATATAGAGTGACATCTGGTCACGTTCGTTATCGAAGTCACTTACAGCTACTCTGTTCACTTTAATCATTATGTTGGGTGACATCTGGTCATGTTCAGTATGAAAATCACTTACAACTATTCATTTTCTTTTTATTCATTATTTGCAGTGACATCTGGTTACGTTCAGTATCAAAGACAACTATTCTATTCTCTTCAGTCATTATATAGAGTGACATTTGGTCACGTTCAGTATCAAAGTCACTTACAACTATTCTGTTCTCTTCAGTCACTATTTAGAGTGACATCTAGTTACGTTCAATGTCAACACAAAAGAGGTTCGACAGGTTATTTTGCAACGGCGCAAATGGAGCGTTTGATGCAGATTTCATGGCGAATCAGAACCGAAAAATGGACTTTCAATGATTATCTCTCCCCCTTTCGTGGAAATATATCGACGCGAATTTGGTATTATAATTCTACCTATGTCAACGGGGTGAGGGCAAAGGGAGAGGGAGATTATAATGGCTTAAAGGGTCAGATTTAGAATGAGAGCATTTTGTGTAAGTTTTACCCTTTTGTACAGAAAGTGAAATGGATTTGTAACAGACGTCTGCAATGCAGTGAAAAGCTAGGGAAGTGTTTAAAATATTCAAATAATATCTATAGGGAGGAAATGTTTCTACTAGTCGCCAGGTTTGTAAGTATTGCTAATTAGACAGTTCGAATAGGTTGCCTTTATATTATTAAGCATAAATTTCCACTTTGTATTTTCCAAGTGATATTGATAACAAGCTAACTTGAAAAATTATTTCAACCCTTAATCCACATCTCAATGAGAATATGATTTCACATGAATGCAAGTTTTTATTCAAGCACTTTATAAATGGTTTCCATTCATGTTATTGAAATACTACTTCTCTCTCTCTCTCTCTCTCTCTCTCTCTCTCTCTCTCTCTCTCTCTCTCTCTCTCTCTCTCTGTCTCTCTCTCTCTCTCTCCATTCGTAAAGAAACACGCTTAGGTCTATCACATATCTATCCCTTTAATGCAGTCGCTCGATGCAGTATTCAGTAGTGACACAAATGATTTATTTGTTGAGGATTCAGCAGCGCTTTAGTCTTCAAAAGAAAATAAATACACCGTTCGTATTAAACAACGTCAACGTTGAAACATATACACAGTGAAACTGATACGGACACACACACATACATAATGTATATACAAATATATATATGTATATATGTAATATACATATATATATATATATATATATATATATATATATATATATATATATATATATATATATATAAGTATATGTACAGTATATATATACACATATGCTTATTTATGTATGTATGTATGTATGTACGTATGTATGTATGTATGTATGTATGTATCTATATATATAAGTTTCACATATATATATATATATATATATGCATATATATATATATATATATATATATATATATATATATATATATAAGTATAAGTATATATATACACATATACTTGTTTATATATCTATCTATCTACCTATCTATATATAACTTTCCTAATTACTCAAACCAATATCAATCCCTACCATCCACAGTCACGTGATGCATTTTCCATTATATTTATCCAGAAGCAACATATTTCAAGACTAAATAAGTTAATCGGATTCCCACATTTTATCCCAAATGTGTACCTAATTCTGAATTATTGAAGCCATTTTATTTGATTTTCCTCTTATATAATATATGGAAGCACTATTCCAAACCTTTCAACCACTTTTACTTATGAGAGAGGATTTTTCCAGTAAATTTGGAATTCATATTTCAACGAATGTAAGCGCTTGATTGCTTTGTCCCTAATGGAACATAATATCCATTGTCGCTGGCAGTGTCTCTGCTACCGAAACAGGAGTTTTGAAAATTAAAGGCTTATTTACTTACAGCCAACTAATAATTTAAATCAATAATTGAAAGTAATCATTTCAGTTATCTTATCTTGCTGACTGAAAATCTTAAGAAATGTAGGAGAAATACAGAGAAGAATAAAGTTAGCCAAGAAAGCTAATGAATAAAGGAAGTGTATTTAGATTTAAATCTACATATTTAAATATATATATATATATATATATATATATATATATATGTATATATATATATATATATATATATATATATGTATATATATATATATATATATATATATATATATATATATATATATTTATATATATATATATGTGTGTGTGTGTGTGTGTGAGCGTGTCTTCACACACACACACACATATATATATATATATATATACATATATGCATTATATATTATATATGTATATTTGTGTGTGTGTAATATTCTAAAGGTTTACTATCATTATCCTTAATAATTCAGACGTTCTTCATTCTGCTTGCGTAATATAGTCTTTATATATACAACTGCTTGTTATAGGACCGACAGTAATATCTAAATTTATATATCACTTTTGAAGGCAAAAATGAAAGTTAAGTTCATTATTCCATGACAATAAAACTCCATAGAATTAATATAAATTTGATAAAATACCCAGCTTTGAAACTATTGCCCCGTAACCACACACACACACACACACGCTCATACACACACACACACACACACACGCTCATACACACACACACACACACACACACACACACACACACACACACACACACACACACACACACACACACACACAAGCCTTTGGCATTTTTTCGTGTCCTGTTTACAATAAAACATAATACCTTCATGAACTATATAGATTATCCCGGCTATCATAACACCAAATTAACTTTGTTTGAATGAGGATCGCCAAAGCTATGAACACTAGTTAATTCATAATCAATTACGATATGTCATGACACTTTGACATCCATATTTGACCTCATTATTTTGGTCTTGGAATTTGCAGCAAAAATATCCGGACGCTGGATTTGAAAGCCAATAGCTTTCAAAGCATATGTTATGTTAATTTGCTAAAAAAAAATAAGAAGAAAACTGATAATTAATGGGAATGGGTAAATGACGATTGAAAAATTTTTTTTTTTGTACGTAAATACTGATTTCGTAAGAACACTTACTTTTACGTAAGTGATGTTGGATATTAATCAATATTATTTTCCAAACGATAAAGGAAACAGGTGCATTACAATGCTACATTTTAACATTTTATTCTTTATTATTTCCTTTTGGCAAAAGTTCATTAAATAATGCAGGTGTGGTATTATTATCACTATATTGCTCCTAGTTTTCGTAAGTTACCACAGAGCCATTCATCAATGCAATCAACTTAACTATTATAATTCCACAAAAATAATGAAAAGAGTGCAAATGAAAGTAATCTATTCACTAGGAAATAAACACAGATCCACACGAAAATAAACGTGAAAAGATTCACAAATATATAGTCGACGTGTTTTAGCTGTGACTGTTATGAAAGCAGACGCGGCAGAAGTAATTTCACATAACAATTTCCCCGAAATGGAATTGAAATGACGAATTTCATGTTAGAACGATCATATTACAAACTATTAATCGCTGAATTGTTTACCGTGGCATTAGGTCGCTCCGAAACAAAATAATTGTTGTTATCATTGTAGACAATTTTCAAATTCCGCGGCACACTGCGCGCGAATATCGGCTTATTTTTGAATAAAGCTTCTTACAGCGGGATTAATGAAGCTTACAATCATGTTCGTTTATTCCTCCCCCATCCCCAAACCCCCAACCCCCATGACCAACCTGAGTACTAAATAAAATGATGATGATGATGAAAATAAGAATCAACATGAAATGCGATGTGTGTGTGTGTGTGTGTGTGTGTGTGGCTCTTTGTAAGTCATATTATTTCATTAGCTTGTACTTCTCTTGTCTACCTGTCTGTCTTTCTGTCTATTTAGCTGTCCGTTTGCTAAACAGTCTGTCTGTTACCAAGAATATGAGTGGAGTAACGATCAGGTTTCTACAATATATACCACAGTGATAGGTTGCTGGTTATGGCATTTATCAAATGTCCCGAAATGATGCACCAGTTTGCCTTACTTTGCCAAAGAGTCACTTTCATTAAAATTCAAGATAAATCATTTAAAAAGATGTTCTTCTGAATTCTGTATATGAGCACAAAAGCATTTAATCTTTATTTATTACTTTAAAAAAGCTTCACGGGTATTTAGCCTTTTACATATACAATGGAAACGGAATGTTTCAAGTGAGTCACAAGTAAAGGTAAAGGAGGTACATTGCATGACATATTCTGCCCTAAAATGGAAAGCTTCATTATCTGTAAAATTTTCGAAAATAAGTTATACCACCTATTGGGCTCGTGAAACACTAATACACAAGTTACCGCAGTTTCAGAATGATTCTTCAGTGCTTTATCTAGGGGGTCCCATTTGCAGTATCTGCAAAATCAGCAGTAAGGTAAGGGAAAACTGCAGTATCTACCATTTTTCTGTTTTGTATTTTTGCAGATACTGCAGTCTTCCATTTTAGGGCAGTATTGGTCTGTTTAAATCGACGGATTTTTAAGTGAAAACATGCACGAGGAAGAACATTTGCATAACTACGTATTTCTCTAAAGGGTTATGACGCTACTTACCTCGCATAGATTTTTCTAGGTTACTGAGACAACAGAGATGTTTCATGGGTGATATTAAGTAAAAAAAAAAAATGCGACTGAAATAGAACGATTAAATTTTTAAACACTGGCAATTCCAGTATTTATTTACATAATAATTGTAAAAATTACTGATAGAGACATACATATAAGAACATGTATTTTTCGCTGATGGGTTTCTTTATGTACACACACATATGTGTGTGTGTGTGTGTGTGTGTGTGTGTGTGTGTGTGTGTGTGTGTGTGTGTGTGTGCGTGCGTGTGTGTGTGTGTATGATATTTATAAAACGATTATAGAACAAATTAAATACACTGCTCGGTTTAAATGTCTAGTAACGTTCTAACGGGGAAAACATAAGCCCACACACACAAATAAGCAGAAAGCCCTTTAAGCTGATAAGATCGTAAAAATGCCTGAAAGCGCAGCCTAATCTTCGTAAATTCTCTATCCAAACTACCTCCTGTCAGTCCGCAAACCGCCCCCCCCCCAACCCCCTCCCAAAAAAAGAGAAAACAAATTAGACCAATATTGTCTGATAATTAATCGCACAAGCTTCCAATACGCTCCTCCCAACCGATATTCCCGAAAACCAGGAATCCCCACAATAGGAAACATTTTTTTGTGGACCATTCACAATTCTATCCGAGGCCGCATTTCTATTCATGGGTTGCTGTAAACCGACAATAGATGGCAGCAGGAGCTCTGGGTACACAGTCCGGGCCGAGGGCCTTGCATACGAATGGCAGAGGAACCTTTCACAAATGCATTAGTCTCTATCGGCGGCTAAAGCTCACAATAGCTTCGGAATGGCTTCGGGGGCTCGGTGTTTGATGCCTTTGCCGGGAACAATCTAATCGCTCAAATGACCTCGAGTAGCTAAGGCTGGCTCTCTCTCTCTCTCTCTTTCTCTCTCTCTCTCTCTCTCTCTCTCTCTCTCTCTCTCTCTCTGTGTGAGATACAGATTCTATGGTGACCTCATTATCCTCTATACAATGGGATATATTTACTGTCGGAAATGGTTTTTTTCCACTATTGTTTTGTTAATGTGACTCAAGATTGCTGAACTTTCACTAGATGTCTAAAGAGATTATAATGATTAGCTCCTAATCTATAGTGACCTCATTATACTGCATAAAATGGGATATGTTCATCACCGGATATGGATTTTTTTCAATGTTGTTTGATAACTTCGACTCAAGATTATTGGACTAACACTAGAATGATCATGAGATTATAATAATCATTAGCTATTTTTCGAAATGATATTCCATATTTTAATAGGACATTATAATTTGTAATGCAATGAGACCCTCACGTGCTTGATCTTCTTATATCTGAAAGCTTATTGAGGAAACGTTAAGCTCTGTAACACTTTCTAGAGACCTAATAATAATTTTTTACCCCGATTTTAGGAATTACCAAAGGGTGCGCTCCAGATTACACTCTTGTCATGAAAATCAGGACTTCAGTTAGGTGTGCGTATGTGTATGTGTGTGTGTTTATGTGAGTTTGTGTTTGCGTATGTGTAAGCGTACATATAATTTTTCTTCTTTTATATCATTCTACCTTTGACCGTCATACTCATATCTTTCTTTCAAGTTGAATCTTTCTCTCAAGTTGATTAATCAGCGAGTTATTTTGAATTCCCATCATAGTTTTTTCATCGATGGTAGAGGATTTAACTACAACGTCGTGTTCACGAAAGCAATGAAAACCCCTTTGCTAATTTGTGTTTTCATCTTATAAAGTCTTTGGTCGTCTGGAATACATTTCTCTCACTCTATACCAAAGGGACTGGTGTGCAACGAGAAATCAATGGGGAAATATACCAGAAAGTAATACGGAAGTTTTATAAAAAAAAAAAAAGTGAAAAATGCGCCGAAGTTTCTTCGGCGCAATCGAGTTTTTTCCACAAGATATTATACTGTATGAAACTTTCAGCCATGGCCCATGAAACTCTTAGCCGCGGCCCATGAAACTCAGCCACGGTCCGGTGGTGGCCTCAGCCACGACCCATAAAACTCTTAGCCACGGCCCATGAAACTCAGCCACGGTCCGGTGGTGGCCTCTGTTGATGGTACCTATAGCGGTGCCAGAAGTACGATTATGCTTACTTAAACCTTAAATAAAATAAAAACTACTGAGGCTAGAGGGTTGCAATCTGGTATGTTTGATGATTGGGGGGTGGATGATTAACATACCAATTTGCAGCCCTCTAGCCTCAGTAGTTTTTAAGACCTGAGAGCGGCACAGTAGTTTTCTTTTGCAAAAAACTGAAAAGGGGATTTTTATTTCATAACTGGAAACAATACTCTGGCATTTAAAACTGAGAGCTAATGTGACGATAAATATTGCGCTTGAACATTTCAATTCTCGTAGCAATAAACAGAACTGCGATTAAAACTGATGTAACATGAATTTGAAATTTGCCTCTAATCGGCTTGTAAAAAAAGGAGATGGTCAGTCATAATCCTTGGATTATCCCCAGAACATGGAATAACTCGGACATAAAAATATATATGTACATTGCAGATGATGATTAGACATGGTGTGTAAACTGGTCTAGGCTTTGAAAAAGAGAAATTTCAAATAGAGAGTAGGCCTATAGGCAAGAAACTCACAGATTTTGATATAGTTGTAAGTAAATTCACTTTTTTTTCCTTATCAACCACATGAATATAATCTTGACTTGAAAGCTATAAGTAAATTCAGCTTTTTTTTCTTATCAACCAGCTAAATATAATCCTGGCTTGAAAGCATACTTTCAAATAAGATCAGTATCTAATCTAGTGGAATAACTTTACTCTCATATTCTATTTTGAGCCTTCTTGGCATTCTCGCCAAGGTGTCATCCTTATAAATTTTAACCGAGATTATTTCATTCTCTTATCTAGCAAAATTCACCAGTTTCAGGACCTCTAGATTTACTGACTGTTTCGTTCCCTCTGGCGCCAGGCCCCAATCATTTCGTGTTTTGTTTAGGTAATCACTTACAAGCTTTAGACAGGGTTGTATATGCCTGATTGAGCTCTGGATTTTGTCATTTACTCTCCTTGGTACACTCATAGCCTCTCCTGCTCACCCTATCAGCCTTTATGATAAAGAATGTGACACAAACAATTTCTGAGTAAGTTTTCAGATCCACTGATTAATATCATTTACTTCCTTTAAAATGACGCAATATTTGTGGGGATGAATAAACTTTAGGCTTCGAAAGGTGCATTGTGCCTATTATTCAGCCAATTTTGCTATGGCAAGTGAATATTTCGATCTAAATTCTTTAAAAGTCACCTCAAAATCTCACAGCTCCCCGTCAAGGTGAAGCAGCCGGACGGACGAAGAATTCCATCAAGAATTTCCGTGCGAAAAAGGGCGTCAATTTCGCACCCCATCTAGCAGAAGACGATAAAAACGCGAAGTAATATAAAAGTTTGATTGAAGAATGGTTAATTACTTCATTGAGCGTTTAATCGAATTCCGTTTTCCGAAGAAGAATGCCATGTTTATCATTTGCATAAGATAATGTGGCTCTTATTAAATTTGAAGAAAGTTAGTCTATATCAGTTTAAAGAAATTTATTATTTCGTTCGATGTGTCATAATCATAACGATATAAATTTTCATGACGAATGCAAGGTCAGTATAAAAACTAAAGTCTATTATCAATGGAAGAAACCGAATCTTAGTCATGCCTGTAGAAAATGTCGAAACTTGAAAGTTCGCTAATATATATGTATATGTATATGTATATATGTGTGTATATATATATATATATATATATATATATATATATATATATATATATATATATATATATATATATATATATATATATATATATATATATATATATTATAAATATATATAAATATACATACATATATATATATATATATATATATATATATATATATATATATATATATATATATATATATACATATATATATAAATATATATATACATATACATATAATTATTTATGTGTGTGCCCGTGTTTGGGTTCGCTTAACAACCACAATTTCACTTCAGTGGGATACCCGGAAAAGGAAAATAATAGCATTTCTACCACTCGGCGTGGTATGAAAGGCAACATATAGAAGCCGTCATGGTGCTTGCTTCCCACCCCATACATTCTATTGATTTCACCGAACAATGACCAAAAAAAAAAAAAAAAATAAAGCACCAAGTCTTGAGGTTTTGAAAGCGCGCGTGGATGTGATACAAAAGAGAAAGAGAGGTATGATATCTGATTTTTAAAAGAACATTGGATGTCTTACTAACGATGTTGTGCAATTAGAACCCCCAAAAGTTCAAGCGAAGATGCAATGCATTACTACCCTAAAACAATTCGCTTCGTACCTTTAACATTTCATTTACAGTTTTATTGATGTATTTATTAATTTGTTAATTTATCCATTTTCAATAACAGATCTTCAAATGAAGACCATATTCTTTGGAAGCTTGAATTTCAGGTCAGTGGCCCCTGTAGGCCTGTTCCAAATGAAGGCGTTCATCTTCTAATTAATAATAGTAAAAGCAGGGTGATGTACGCGTGCGCGTGTGTGTGCGCAAGAACGGTGTGCGAAAGAACGGAAAGACTAAGAAATATTGTGTCTGAAATAAGAAAATTTGGTAAATCTATGAGTGGCTTAGTTCAAGCTTTTTTTTCAAGAAGCCTTATGGGAAGAGGAAAAGAGCACAGTGTTAGTCTGAGAATTATCTCGGTATGATTTTATCCAATAGCATAGAAAGTTATGATAGTGAGTCTCAGCTGGTCAAGAATGAACTGTTTTTACCCGTGTATTATTATCCATTTTCTTGACGAATCAAGCATAATTCCAGTGATGGACGTCAAAGCCTAACCCACATATTGAAAGGAGAGTATGACAAGAACACGATCGTCCCCATACTATTTCGATTGGTGGAGAAACCAGACAGAGTTCCATAGGTCTTACCAGGAATAACATACCATCCCTGTAATCAACTGTCTGATTCAGGACACAGTTCCACCCTCAGGGTATTAACGATGTATTAACGCCTCTCATGCCCAGACAGGATAATTGACACTCCTATCAGAGTTCCCACTGTCAGCAATGATACCTTGCACTATTCATCAAAGTCTTTGTACTTATCAAACTATGTTAAGAGGGGAACGCCACATCATATAAACCAAAGAGACAGGAGTTCATGGACCTTTTAACTCAATCCAGGGGACAAATTTCATATGTTTCAGGACCCCCACAAGACATCATGGTAATCATACATAGAAAGAACATCTTATAAAAAGTTTTTGGATTGAGTATAATTTTTATTCACTAAATACCTATCGTAAGCTTTTTTTACATTGAACCTCTAAAACACGTTAAATCTTCAAATGAATAATTTGAGGAGAATAAAACGAATAATAAAAAATGTAAAAATAGTGCTAATAATTGATTTTTTCAAAATTCATCTTTCAAAGCAAGCACGTTAAACATCTTTCATTACCAAGAAGAAATCTGTTAATTCGTTTATCAATTAATTAGTTCGTACAAATGAGGAAAAACGAGTAAAAAATGCGCCGAAGTTTCTTCGGGGCAATCGAGTTTTCTGTACAGCCGCTACATCGTACAATCAAGGCCACCGAATAGAGATCTATCTTTCGGCGGTCTCGGTATAATGCTGTATGACCCGCTGCCCATGAAACTTTAACTACGGCCCGGTGGTGGCCTATCCTATATTGTTGCCAGAAGCGCGATTATGGCAAACTTTAACCTTAAATAAAATAAAAAAAAAAACTACTGAGGCTAGGGGGCAACAATTTGGATGTTTGATGATTGGAGGGTGGATGATCAACATACCAATTTGCAGCCCTTAGCCTCAGTAGTTTTTAAGATTTGAGGGCGGACATAAAAAGTGCGAACAGCAAAAAAGTGCGGACAGAATAAAGTGCGGACGGACAGACAAAGCTGGCATAATCATTTTCTTTTACAGAAAACTGAAAATGGAGTAGAGCCCAAGATTCTCCCAGCCGTAAAGATAAATGGATTCTTATCTTTTCTTCATAAAACATCAAGAAACCCACAACTTTCGACAGAATAACGAGAGAGCGAGGTTCTTTAAGGGGGTAATAGTGGAAGACTGACAGATAGGAGGAAGCATTCCCCGTGACTCGAAATTGGCCATAAAGCTCATAACCTGTCAAGTACTAGCTCTGGGCAAAGTAAATTAACGGTGCCATTGTCTTCTACAGAACTCTTTTTTTTTTTCTTTTTTTTTTCTCTCGCTAAGGGGAGGAGAATGAGACTTGTTTGGGAAAAGCATCATGGTGTAGAGCGAAGCATTCCTTGACGTTCACTTTGCAAATATTATGTGCAAATGACGTAGGGTCGAAGCAAGTATATTATCATACGCACATGATTAGTTTGGTTTGGTTTATATATATGTATGTATGTATGTATGTATATATATATATATATATATATATATATATATATATATATATATATATATATATATATATGTATATATATAAATATATATATTATACTCGTATATTATATATATAATATATATATACATAAAAGTATGATATATATATATATATATATATATATATATATATATATATATATATATATATATATATATATATATATATATATAATTGTGTGTACGCTTGCCTGCGTGTTAATAATGTGCGTGTCTGTGGGTAGGTGTGTCCATCTCCTTAGATAACAAATCTGCTGAGAGGAAATGATATTATCATGTATAGGATCCACTGAAGTTGAGTCAGTATAACACAAAACCCATCAGTTCCCCCTATAATGCTCGAGAGACCGCGACGAAAGAGCATCTAAAAAACCCAAGTAAGAATGATTGCGGGGTTTATCAGCCCCATAAGCACTCCGTTTTATTACCCCCCCCCCTTTCCCCCCTACCTCCTCTTCCTCCTCACTATCTCCGCCAATTCTCGGAGAAGATGAGGGAGGTTTGAAACATTCGGCGCCATTCAATCAAAGTTCCCTCATCCATTCATGAACGTTGTTAGATTGGGCGCCCGGGACAATGGGAGTTCAAGATACACGATCGAGGACGATAGCCAAAGCACTCGGACGGGATCGGAAACCTTTGCAATGCATTTGTATCGCAGGGTTTAAGCTTCCGATGGGTTCGGATCGCTTTCAGGGTTTCGTGTTTGTTTTACATTAGTTTCCTTCTTCGATTACAAGCGTTGCTGCCTTGGTTTCCGTCGTCTGGGTATTGGTTAAAATCCCGGAGAACAGAAGCGACATCAAAGAATATGCAAACGAGGTTTCTGGGGGTGAGAGTTTGAATGAACTTTTGCTAATAATTTTGTACAGAGAGCGGTGTTATTGTTTTACGTGGCATCGAAATGTAGGAACTCTGCTTAATGATAACGCAGTAAATAGGTAAAACAAAAAGAATGGAGATTCTAATCTATATGAAAAAATAATGTACGAACAATGCAAGAACAGTGCAAAAGGAAATCTTTTATAATGGCCAGTCAGAGAAAAGTAAATCAATAAACAGCATAATTTTGCTTACCATTTCACGAATATTATTTAGATATTATCCCATGATTGAGAGGATTGTATACAATGGATTTTTTTTAAATTACCTGCACATTGGAAAATATGTTAATAAAAATAGCCCAAATGAACGTTAATAATACTATACACAGTATCCAATGTTCAGAATGTAATCTATTTGATATTGGCAAAACATCTGAGGGCATTTGTATAAGAACAGGACAGTATACAAACGCAATCACAAAAGGGTACACACATAATGCTCTAGCCATGCATTGGTTTCACTATAGTCACCATATTAATCAGTCCAAAATTTTAACCAAGGAAATACCGTGGAAACATCTTAATTGCCTGAATAAAAAATCGAAATTTAAATTTTAGCCCTGGTGTGTTTCCCGTCTACCCTGTATTATCCTCTCGTCTTAAATCCAACCTATCTGAGGTCATTAAGAAAAACTGACCTACAAAGAAGCCCATGCTTCCTGTAAGTACGATTTATCTGTCTTTTATAATTCATTGTGAGTCTGACGACGTCAATTAAACCAAAGTACTGGTTTCAGTCAAGATTTTCTATTTTCTTTGTGACTACGCACACACAAACACACAGACACACACACACACACACACACACACACACACACATATATATATATATATATATATATATATATATATATATATATATATATATATATACATATGTATATATATATATATACATACATATTATATATCCTCACATCAGGATCGAACCCAGGTCTTTCAATGGAAAGACAAGACCTAGTTTCGATCCTGATGTGAGTAAGAAATTTACTTCTGTTGCACACAGATTGTGTTGATTATTTCTATACATACATACACACACACACACACACACACACACACACATATATATATATATATATATATATATATATATATATATATATATATATATATATATATATATATATATGTGTGTGTGTGTGTGTGTGTGTGTGTGCGCGCCTGTATTTCTGTGTATGGACAAAGAGGGGGAGAGAGACAGAGAAATTTTATCAGCTGCTGTATATTTTCAAAATGCTTATGACATGAAAGCATTTTATGCATTCATACACATTTACCTATGCACCGAATTTTTGTGCGCTGGTGGCAAATTGAAATAATAAAAATGGTAAGGAATTTACTCTAACGACGTCAATTTTAGAACGAGATGACAATTGCAAATGAAAATACATTTAGGACAGGACTTCATATACTTTTATTAAAATGCTCGCAACGGCGAAATAAAAAAAATATGGGGTGGCAGAGTGAATGTTTAAAATGGAAAAAAATAATGTAAAAGACTTGACCGAGGCCTCCTGACGTCACTGTAATTTTTTTAACTTGAATAACAAATATTTTTCTGATCGTCAATTGACAGGGAGAACGTGTCGTTTTTGATGGACTTCGTAATGGCTCTTGTGTCGAAACGTAACGAAAAATGTAAGACAAAAAACAAAAACAATAAACAAAAGAAAAAAAATAACAGGGCATAACGTACACATATGGTTCATGAAAATTTATATTCTCATAATTTTCGGTCATTTTTGGGAAGGCAGAGTGTGATTGCTTGGAGATGGTGCAATTGGTTTAAGAATGTCTTTGTCGACCTTGAAGTAAGATATTTTCTTATCCAAGTGATGTCAATATTAATAACCAAAACATCGTCAAGTTAAGTAACAAATCGTAAAGTAATGGTGCCTTACGTGAGCTTAGATGCTTTAATGGACGTTACACTTTTTTCCTTAGTAAAAACATGATAATTTAGCCTTCATTGTTTTATTTATTTTTTGTTTGTTCCTTTTTGTTTATTTATTTATTTTTGTTTTATTTATTCATTTATCTAATATGATCCTAGTTTACAGGGGAAGGGTTGCATACAAATCATAAGAAGTAAATAAGTTAATATAAAAACAAATAAAATAAGTGCATATATAAATAAACACTAAATGAATAAATATATAAATATATAATAAAAAACTTAAACATTTTTTTTATTTTTATTTATTTATTTATCTACTATGGCTTTATATACTAGAAAATTGCTGCACGAAATCCATGAGAAGTAAATAACTGAATAAAAAATAAAAATACTCAAATAAACACCAAATAAATATTTAAATAAATAAACAAAATAAGTAAACATATTCATAAATAAACAAATAAAATATTTAAATAAGACAATGAAAAATTTTATTTATTTCTGTTTACTTATTCATCTACTATGATTTGAGTGCATTAGGGAAGCATTAATAAAAATAAATACTGAAACAAACACAAATAAATACAAAATAAATAAAAACTATATGAATAACCGAATAACCAAATAAATAATGAATGAATAATCAGACAAATAACAAATAAAAATATAAATAAAACAATGAATGCCTAATGAGCATGTGCTCATAATCAACGTGACGTTTAATTTCAGGTATCAGTGATGAAAGCCAATATGAAAATGAAAGTCATTGGTTAATTACCAGGGCCTGAAATTTGATGGTCTAATATTTTCCTATGTAATACAGTCATTTTTGTCATCATAATGGGGGAACGTGGCCTGATGAACCCCGGAGGTGGAGGGCAGAGGGTAGGGAGGGAGAGGGTATTCAGTACTGCCCTGGGTTTTGATCTGGTCCGTTTCGGCGAGATTTGGAGCTTAATAATCGTATTTAAAAGGGATCGCCATTACGGTTCGCCGAAATTGCGAACGGGCCTGATGGTATGAGGACTTTGATAAACATGAATATTTGAGGTTGATTATGAAGTTCACATACCTGGTTTTTTATGTTATTATTTAGCCGTTTATTTCTTTGCGTATCTATCTTTTCATCTGTTAATGTCTGCTAATCGTCAGTCACTTACTTCTCGTTTTCTTTTTATTTAGTGGTTTATTTGTTTATTTCTTTGCACATCTATCTTTCCATCTGTTAATGTCTACTAACTGTCGGTCACTTACTCATCTCTTAGTCTGTTTACCAGTATCAATTCTAGAATTTGTAAATCTTAACAAAATAATTCGTTTAATTGCTAGACACCAGTAGCTTGTATGTATGATATCCAAACCATTCTATAATTTCTAGTCTGACTTTGTTACTCTTATATAAGTTACTTTGGTAACAATTACTGCCTAGCAGTCAATTTCCCATAAAAATTTTTGTTATACTTCAGCAAATTTACATAAATGATCTGCATAATGTACTCTAGTATTCCTTTAAAAATTCAGTTAATTTTTCATTAATGCTGAAAAGTGTCCAGCAATAATTTATATAACAATCATCCCTTTGCAAAAAAAGTTTCTTTGTCCTTTGAATATTTTAGAAAATGTTGTTACACGAAATATATTTATCATTTATAATTTGTGTCCTGATGTAAGAAAATAATCCAAACCATTACAATTATAACTGCAGAAAAAAAAAACCTATAGTGATACACGCTAAGAATAACAAAAGCCCAGTGTTCATGTTTCGCTGGTCGTTCTTTGTAATTAATCGTATTCATTTTTTAAATACCTAACTTTTATGACGATAATTCTATAGCGTATTTTGAGGACCAACTTGATCCTTTTTCTCCATTTACTAATTGAATTTCTGTCTTTGTTTTTACCTGAGCCGTGTGTCATGGTTCTCATTCCATTAGCCTTCACGCCCTCCCCTCAAATAAATAAAACAAAAATATAAATACAAACAAACAATTAAAAATATTGGGAGTCGTGAATGTACAGAAAGTTTTTGGTAAAATAGATCCAGCGTAACATGATAAATAAATATATAAACATATCATTTATAATGAATTAATAAAAAGAAAGAATTAAAATAAGAATGGTGGTGATAAAAAGAGAGTTAGATATTTCAGCGCAGTGGTTCTTAATCTGGGGAAGGGGGGGGGGGGGCAGCAATTTCAAGGGGGATCGCAAGCCCTATGGAAAAATTGAAAATTCTCTAATGATATTTGTTATTCTCTTAACAAGATTCGGTAAGATGTAGTGTCAAGTATCTCACTAATTCATTCCCAAAAGAATAAAAATACCCCTTCTCTTTCTCTTATTTTTTTTATTTTTCCTTTAAATTTGCGAGGGAATTTTACTCATACATGCAAGGGGGGCGTGGAGGGAAGGACCAACTCTTAGAGGGGGCGCCATAATAAAAAGCGAGGCTGCCTTTAATAAATGGAACAGTAACCAGCCCGAATTTAATAACGGATCTTTTGATTAAATGAGCGTGACATGTGATTCATTAAGTTACTTCGCTTTCGTGATAAGGCTCGAGAGAATAATTCTCAAAGAGAGTAAAGTGGAAAATTGATAAAGAATAATGAAGATTTGCTTTAAAGACTGATTTTTTTTTTTTTTTTTTTGGTAGTACGACAAAGGTAGCACTAATGAATTGCTAAGATGCGTTTGAGCGAACAAACCCTTTTTGGTGAGAGAGAGGTAAAGCAAGGGTTTACACAGAATACCTCTCTCTCTCTCTCTCTCTCTCTCTCTCTCTCTCTCTCTCTCTCTCTCTCTCTCTCTCTCTCTTCCAACACACAGAGTATATATTATTTTTGCTGAAAGAGAGGAAAAGCAATTTACACAGATTATATATATATATATATATATATATATATATATATATATATATATATATATATATATATATATATATGAAATTTTTTATCACACCGTGATTTATATACAATCATGAAGCTACAAATGTCGTTTAATATCAAATTCACGCTACCTCGAGAGTATCTCCGATGGAGAATTATCACCGAAGGGGAATTTATATAAGTGATAAATGAACAAGTACCACTGGGTTCGCGTCCCAGTGGTACCTGTTCATTTATCACTTATATAAATTCCCCTTCGGTGATAATTCTCCATCGGAGATACTCTCGAGGTAGCGTGAATTTGATATTAAACGACATTTGTAGCTTCATGATTATATATATAGGCTATATATATATATATATATATATATATATATATATATATATATATATATATATATATATATATATATATATACATCTTCCAGCACACAATATATAATATTTTTGCTGAAGGAGAGGAAAAGCAAGAGGTTTACACAGCATACCTCTCTCTCTCTCTCTCTCTCTCTCTCTCTCTCTCTCTCTCTCTCTCTCTCTCTCTTAAAACAGAGTATATATCTTTTTGCTAAAAGAGGAGGAAAGCAAGGGGTTTACACATAATACATCTCTCTCTCTCTCTCTCTCTCTCTTTCTCTCTCTCTCTCTTTCTTTCACACACACAACACACACAATATACATTAGTTTACCATACATTTTATGACAATTTTATATTTTCATAAATTAAGCTACAAATGATCCAAATTGACCATACCTCACACCCAAAGGAAACAATAACCCATAAGTGTTCCTACCGTGATCGTAGTTCAAACCTGCTCCTTTCGAGGCTTGAACTAGTGTCAGTGACTTAATCCACTTTGCCATCATCGAGAATAAGAAATGATCCCGCCTCTATTGTACGTTTCGTGGTCGAACTCTGGAATGGTCAATAAGATTGAAATCAACTCCTCTCATTTCTGATAATAATAATAATAGCAGTAGTAGTAGTAGTGGTAGTAGTAGTTAAAAGTTAAGTATACCTTAGTTTTACCAGACCACTGAGCTGATTAACAGCTCTCCTAGGGCTGGCCCGAAGGATTAGACTTATTTTACGTGGCTAAGAACCAATTGGTTACTTGGCAACGGGACCTACAGCTTATTGTGGAATCCGAACCACATTATAGCGAGAAATGAATTTCTATCACCAGAAATAAATTCCTCTAACTCTTCATCAGCCGGCCGCGGGAATTGAACTCCGGCCCATCGAGTGACAGTCTGAAGCTCAACCGAGTCGGCCAACGCAGTAGTAACAGTAGTAGTAGTGTTTCTATAGCTTCTGAAAACATAAAATGTTAAATAATCCCAGTTTCTTTTTACCAAGAGCCACCTTCCTCTTTGGTATACAGTAAAAAAAAAAAGTTAATCAAATGAAGAAATTAGATTTGTGTTAATAGTATAAAAAAAATCATTACTACTCCATGGTTTAGCGTAACCTGAAGGAAAATAATGCTTCATTTAATAACGCATAATCATCGAGGTTTAATTTCCTTTGGGCAACTTTATTAATGCTTCGTAGAAACTGCTGATTCAATCCTTGCTTCGCATTGTGTGAGCATTTCATTGCACAACGTGCCTCTCTTTGTATCACAGGAATACGAGTATAAGATAGGGTAGAGAAAATAATAGTGGGTTAATTATAAGAAAGATCAAGTTCCATTTTCCTCTGCTTGTTAGCAATACAGTTTGAAAGGGAAGGTAATCAAAGCTGATGGTGATACTAAGCGTACATTAACGTTACACCATCCAGTGAAAACTAATAATGTTCTGTCTCCCTCTCACAGCATATGCATGGCATTACCTCTCTCTCTCTCTCTCTCTCTCTCTCTCTCTCTCTCTCTCTCAGAGAATATTTCATTTCCGTCACCGTAATGAACAATAATTTTACGCCATGTTCTACACTATTAATCTCTTCCTATTGCTTTCAGAGAAAACATTTGTTTATATTATATTTTAGCAACTGCAACCATGACAGATTATAACTGACAACAGGTTCTGAAGACAACACACGATATTATACGTGATATGACATCAGAATTGATGTTGTCAGTGAACTGATTTCAAAGAATAAAAAAATTCTACTATATGGCAAAAGTAAAGCGTATACCCAATAAATTTCTTCTATATGCGAACGACCATAAAGTAAGATTGTGCTGAATTTGCTCTACTTAGTTCTTGTCAAATTCAGGTCCTTCGAAAATAGATAACTAATGTCTATACCAGCGGTTCATAACGGGGGGGGGGGGGGGGGGGGCGGGGGGTCAACAATTTCCAGGGGGGTGCGAGCCCTAGGAAAAAATAAAAAATTCTCTAATTATATTCGTTATTCTCTTAACAAGGATCGCTAAGAAGCAGTGTCAAGTATCTCACTAATTCATTCCCTGAAGATTAAAAACATCCCTTCTCTTTCTTTTTTTTTTTTTCCTTTAACTCTGGGAGGGAAGTTTACTAACAGATGCAAGAGGGGATGTTGAGGGAAGGACCAACGCTTAGAGGGGCGTGGTAATAAAAAGATTAAGAACCATTGGTCTGTACTTTCTCAGTTGCTATTATTATTATTTGTTAAAAGGCTGAAAACTCCTTTTCAAGTATCACCGTGGAAAATGACTTCGTGGTCCAGCTGGATTGGAAAACATATTGAAAACGAATTGTGAATCAAATGGCAAAGTAAAACAGAAAATCATAATTTTACAATGTTTCTGAGATCAAATACCAATTTTTCATGTTGGTGTCTGTGCACTGTTTTGTGAATTGCCTTCGAAAAGTTTCATCAACTGCTCTTATCTCTTAAGCCATCGGTAAAGTCCGTGACAAAAATCACCAAAGAGAAAACGATTTCCTTTGGACTCCAAAGCAAAGACTCTTCGGGGGTCCATCCCGAAGCAAGAACCAAGCGCTACAAACTTCATGAAGTTAGCCTGAAGTTAATCCTTACTAAACTGAACCTTACCAAGGCGGGGTTTATGCTGACAGAGGTTGTAAAATTTTTATATTCAAGGCTACACAGCAGCAATAAAATTCGCAAAAAAACAAGAATAAGAACGTATATTGTAAAACTGTACTTTATATATTTATTGAAATTTCATGGCAAAATTAGTAATTTTTCTTTACAAAAACAAAAATTACTAATTTTACCAATAAATTTCTTATGCAATCTCTTGTTTAACGAATTGATAAAAAAAACTCTGGTAGTCATTATTTTGTATGCATATTATGTTCAGTTCAGAATGTAATGCCAGTTGCATAATCTTACATAACTGCATTCCAAACTGGCTGTTATAGTCTACCATAAACATGTGCAAACACAAACATAATCACACAATCAGAGGAGAGAGAGAGAGAGAGAGAGAGAGAGAGAGAGAGAGAGAGAGAGGGGGGGGGATGTGGAGGGTGGGGACAGGACTTGAGGGCAGTCGCAGTTATAATACTCCAAAAGCAGATATCGAAAGAAATTGCAACGGTCAAAAATAATTTCACTGTGTATAAAACTAGGCTGAGCCTCGTCCAACTGATATTTCATCACAATGTTCATTAGCCTTGGGCAATAACTCGATCATGAACCTCATTTATGATAAATGCTTTTTGTGGATGTGATTTATTCTTTCTACCTGCCTTTTTATGATAGCTAGTAACTCTAGAACACCATAAAAAATTATTATGTTACGTCCACATTTCGCCCCAAAACTTAACTGTTTATTGATGACTTAATAAGCATACTTTTTTTCCTTGATTGTGAATCATTCCAAACACTCTTCTCTCTCTCTCCTTGTAAAACGATTATAAAGAGCTCAAGCGATATGCACGTCATGAAAGGACGTGAAGTTTTCGTTTTCAAGGTAAACGGTAGAAATATACTCCTTAATAATATTTTGTCATCACTATGATCAATAGCTTATGTTTCACTGTGAATGAAAATTCCATAGAAATGAAACTCTCTTCACATTCATGAAAAGGTCTTTCGTATTGTGATTTTATGTGTCGATGAGGTGAAGTTAGAAAAATGTCGATCTGTCACTCTGACTTGGAGTGAGAGCGTTTTTGTGGATTATGCATTTCTACTAGTTCTCCAAAATTAATATGAGTTGATATGAGCATTGACAAATATTTTGAAGCTTATACTCAAAGTATTGCAACGTTTATAAACTTCTGATTCATTTTGTAACTTAAGGCCGCTGTTTTTTTTTTTATGAAGTGATTATGAAATTTCTGATACTTTGCCACAAACTGTAATTACAAACCCAGCGTGATCTTACTTTTATCTGAAATTTTACGTTTATCTTGAAAACTTTAGAGACAGAACTGCGATATGGAGCGAGAGAGAGAGAGAGAGAGAGAGAGAGAGAGAGAGAGAGAGAGAGAGAGAGAGAGAGGAGAGAGGAGAGAGAGAGAGAAGAGTTTTGCTCTTTTT
>JANJGK010006467.1:0-2500 GCA_039081455.1 Macrobrachium rosenbergii
ATACAAAAATAAAAGAAAATGACATCTACATGATTTCAAGTCATTTTCGTAAACGTTCTGCGATACGGATCTGGTAGGCAGTTACCTCTGTCTCTCA
Organism: Macrobrachium rosenbergii; assembly: GCA_039081455.1. Lineage (NCBI taxonomy): Eukaryota > Metazoa > Arthropoda > Malacostraca > Decapoda > Palaemonidae > Macrobrachium > Macrobrachium rosenbergii. Next base: position 98 of record JANJGK010006467.1, read on the forward strand.
CTGATTCTTAAAAGCAATTACCTCTGTCTCTCATTGATTCTTGAAAGCAATTACCTGTCACTCATTGATTCTTGAAGGCAATTACCTCTGTCTCTCACTGATTCTTAAAAGCAATTACCTCTGTCTCTCATTGATTCTTGAAGGCAATTACCTCTGACTCTCATTGATTCTTGAAGGCAATTACCTCTGTCTCTCATTGATTCTTGAAGACAATTACCTCTGACTCTCATTGATTCTTAAAAGCAATTACCTCTGTCTCTCATTGATTCTTGAAGGCAATTACCTCTGTCTCTCATTGATTCTTGAAGGCAATTACCTCTGTCTCTCTTTGATTCTTGAATGCAGTTACCTCTGTCTCTCATTGATTCTTGAAGGCAATTACCTCTTGCCTCTCATTGATTCTGAACTCATCCCTTCTCTGGGATCACTAACAAGGCTTCCGCAAACATGATCAGTTGTGAGATATTTAGATTTAGTCGTCTGTGGGGAACTCGAGTTCATAATCCTTTAGTATTTCAAAATTGTTTGCAGTTGACCAGTCATCAAAACAGCCATTATACCTTTGTCTCTTTATATATATACATACGTATATGTATACAGTATATATATATATATATATATATATATATATATATAATATATATATATATATATATATATATATATATACGTATATATATATATATATATATATATATATTATATATATATATATATATATATATATATATATATATATATATATATACGTATATATATATATATATATATATATATATATATATATATATATATATATATATATATACACGTATATATATATATATATATATATATATATATATATATATATATATACAATTAATCTATTGATATTTGACTCATCGCTACTTGCAACTGACAGATACGGTTTGTTGCAAACCTCAGCGATTTTATTTTTTCAAGACAGCATCGCTAAGAACTCAATATTCAACTTCAATCCGGCTTGGAACCAGCAGAACAATATAACCTCAAGACTTTGCTCTCATGAACACAGGCATTATTAAAAACTCTGGCGACATGTTCTTTTACAAGAAAAACTGCGGTATATATTATAGTCTGGACTTCATGTCGCCTCGTCGTACGTACGTCTAGTATGGTTAGATGTACAGAAACCTTTTATCACTATCCTGTCCGTCAGTCTAGATCTTGAATTATATTAACTCAGTCAAGTTACCTCGGAATTAATTTTCACGTTTGGACAGATGTCCGAATTGAGCCATAACAATATCTCGCATCTGAGATACGTTTTAAGTATAAATAAATAAAAGACGGCAATCAAGTCTGAGGTAAAAGTTGATAGCCCTCTTTCAGCATATACGGAACAGGATGGGAGAATATTCGGCTGAGGAAGGCTGGAGGGAGGAGGGTATATGGTAGTAGGGGTCGGGGTATGAGTAGCAATCTCAGAACTTGTTATCCTTTTGGCTTCTCTAATCTAAAATGTATGCCACGTCTCCTTGGTAGATTTGCTCTCGCGAGGAAGGAGGCGTTGGTATATGTTGCTCTTTAATTCGTATTACATTAAGGGATCCCGTCTTAGCGAGGCAGGTATACACATATACACACTGAGACGTACACACACACACACAGCACACACACACACACACACGATTAGGACTTAATCTGCCTGGGCGATAAGGAGGCCTTAGAAACTTGGGTGTTACCCTTCTGTGGCCGGGGCATCACTTATCTGGACGGATACCCGAGTGTCGCCGTTTTACTTGGTGATAATTCAGGTGTAATTTGATGTTTGCCTTCAGCGTCACATCCCCCCCCCTCCCCCCGCCCCCCCTCACCATCCACGCCCCCCCCCCCCCGCGCCTAGTCTCCCTCCCCACCTTCGTTGGGAGACTCACTCTGTCGTTGGTAATTTGATATCTCTTGTTTCTTAAGGCATGAAAAGATGGTGACGTAACTGCATGTGTGTTAGTGTAAGTATGTGTGTTTACAGACGTACAGTAGTGTACACACACACACACACACACACACACACACACACATATATATATATATATATATATATATATATATATATATATATATATATGTGTGTGTGTGTGTGTGTGTGTGTGTGTGTGTGCTTGTGAGTGTGTGTATATACATACACATATACATTGTGTGTGTGCGTGTAGAGTATGCAGTGTATGGTCTGCAGACATTAACAGTAGCCTATATTTCGTTTCTTATGAAAGCTAAACCATTAGCAACGTCCCTTTGTTTTTACATTGTAAAAGCATTATCACTGGGGTATTTGTTGAGTAATTTTTTCGTAAAAGTAACATGAAGCTCTTTTTCTCTCAAGAATATTAGTTTCTATGAATTAGCAATTTTCAGCAATTTACAGAGAGAGAGAGAGAGAGA
>JANJGK010006467.1:7500-30000 GCA_039081455.1 Macrobrachium rosenbergii
CTCCCCTTCCCCTTCCCCTTCCCCTTCCCCTTCCCCTTCCCCTCCCTTTCCCTTACCCTTCACCCATCCCCCTCTCCATTTCCCTCCCCTCCCCTTCCCTCTTCCATCCCCTCCCCTCCCCCACCTGTAGACTGTCATTCAGAGTTTTCCCGGCCAGCGACGGGTTGGACAACTAGTATATACATAATATATATGTGTGTGTTTTCGGGACTGGGCTGTTAGCTCCATGTCCTTCTCTTATTCTCTGAAATAAAATCAAACGCTACGACCTTTTCTCTTATGGTAATATAGATGCCCCACTATTATTAATAGTGTTTTGATAAAACTGAGATGAGGGGGCGCATATACTTAAGGCAATACAAAAATCTTTCAGGACAACGGTACTAACGCCTGAGTTTCCAGCAGAACACGACGCTGAAAGAATAATAGTTCCCTCTCTCTCTCTCTCTCTCTCTCTCTCTCTCTCTCTCTCTCTCTCTCTCTCTCTCTCTCTCTCTCTCTCTCTCTCTCCCTCATTCTCACGACGAAACAGAATTGCTAATAAAAAGCCGATTCCGTCGAACAAGATAAATGACGCCATCTTTAAGAGAAGGTGTTAGAAACCCGACCCCGGCGAAGGAAGTTATCTGGGGGCCGTGAAATTTGAGACGATGCTGCGACGACGACCCCCTTTCCCCGTCACCCCTATCTCTATCTATTTATCTATTTTATCACACTCTCTCTCTCTCTCTCTCTCTCTCTCTCTCTCTCTCTCTCTCTCTCTCTCTCTCTCTCTATGTGGTATTGGGATTGGCTTAACGACTGCGAAATTTGGTGTCACTGATCCTCTGTATAGGGAGACGATGGACACATTTTCACGCAGACAGGTACACATTCAGACTGACCGATAGATAGACACTGAAAGAGCGGGAGAAAGAGAAAGAGAGAGAGAGAACGCGAAGAAGATAAAGAAGGAGAACTGGGGTTATTGCAAGCTCAAATTACACTCATCTTTATCAGTACAGAAAAATCAGCCTTTAACGGCCGGTTGCGCACTGACATTTATTGGCAATCAACCGCTAAAACTTCGGCTCTTAGGTATCGTAATTTTCTTTCTTGGGACACACGCAGCAATTACCCCGCCGTAGACGAAAGGAGTTTGGGTAAGTATTTGAAGTTTCCCCATTTATGTTCCTCCAGGGCGCTGATGTTTTGTAGAAGGGAATTTCCGCCGAAACTCAAAATGATTTTTTTGAGGGGTATGTAGGTGATGTAGGATTCGTGACAATTCTGTTCTGCTGTAACATGGTTCCTTACTTTTCTTGGTTTTAGAATTTCGTTTATAAGAATTTTTTTTTTTTTGTATCAGAATTTTCATTAAACTTGACATTGCATTCGGTGGGTGCGTTATCGAGGTAAGATTAACATTATACTATTTAGTTTTATTTTTCATTTTATTATTATTGTTTTAGGATTTTCCTTTTAGACTGAATATCTTCATTTTACACACACACACACTTGGTAGGTATGTTTGTAAAGTGGATTCATGGTATATCTGGAAACTATATATTTCATTTTTTAACTCAATCCCATTTTTATATTTATAGTCTATTTCAATTTCATGTCTATGCAGTTTTCTTAGTTTCGTTTTTCTTCCCTATTATATAATGCAATTGTAACTCTTTATATTCAGTAGATGATAGAGATTTGATTTCCAACTAATTATGTACGCTTACGATACCTTTATAACCATGCAAATTTCCCGTATCTGAAAAATTTGATTATATATTAAAGCTCATAACATGAACCATTTTTCTTCTTGTGCAACGAATCGACAGGTCTATACAGGAATGTTTTCATTATAATATTGAATGCATAGAAGATATTATCGACCCACATTACACTAGTTCTTGAGATATTGTTAATTTCCAGTGTCTAAAAACTAGGTTCAGTATGAAATGTTTCCATTATCACTTAATACATGAAAGGAAATTACATGACCCTCAAAGTAGCCTCAGTGTAAGGCCACTGGACACGTTGATTATAGCAGAGTTCGTTCCGGGTTCTCAACAAAACGAGGATGATGGCAAATTATTGCTGGCGAAAGTAGGCCACAGACTTTTTGAAAATCGAAACCAGAGAGTATTTGCGTAGCAATCCGGTTTACTTAGAGACAGGGCGGCCCCACCTCTCAAGTAGTTCAACGTTCGGTTCACGTCCGCTAGGTCCTTAGATCATTCATGGTCTACCGCCCACCAGCCCACCAAGCTGTGAATGGATACCAACATCCACTGGGGTCAAGAAAAAAGGGTGTGGTGCCAGCAACCTCATTTCTAAAGATTGCTGAGAAACCAGGAGGCTATACGCTTCTGGTGGTACCCGCTTTAGAATGGGGAAAGGAATAAGGGGTGTGGGAGAGAAAGTATTTTAATATCCAGTAAATGCAAGAGCGCGTGCCATACAGAAATGAATAGTAGAGTGTCTGAAGGGAGTTTGACTAATGGCTAACAACCGATGACCGTTTTGCGTAGGCGAATGTTGAACCGCTTGTCACCCGAGGAGGTTTATCTACAATTCTGCTGTTAAGATATGAGAGGGGCAAAAATTGATGAGTGGTTTTTTTCCCTTTGTTGGGGGAAACGGCACAACGCCAAACACACACACAGATATGTATTATATATATATATATATATATATATATATATATATATATATATATATATATATATATATATATATATATATATATATATAAACGTGCATGTGTGTATAAGACTGACAATAACATATATCCACAATAAGATAAATGCTGATGAACTTCCTGTCAGAGACAACACTAATTCTGCGTGGTCTTCAGATAACAGCATGAAGAAGAGCGTGGAAATTATATAGAGGTAAGATCCCTGCAAAGATAAACAATATTTTAAACGTGAAAAAAAACTTCGCTTTCAGGTGGAAATGAGATAAGCTCTTGCGCCATGTCCTCTCATTACCCAGCTCTCGTAAGACTAAAATCTTTTGAATATGCTGCAACCAACTTTTGTTTCTGCGAATACGTTATTATACAGGTGACTGACTCAACTCCTTTATGAATAACTATACGGTAAAGATCATTTCCTTAAGTTCCTATGCCCTCTTTTCACTGTCTTGAACGCTGCTTTGCCAACAGTGCTCCAGTGCTTTGCTTGACAGCCTAGGCCTAAACCTCTTAAGTCAAGTCTAGGAAAAAGAGGAAGTTGAGAAGAAGACGTTCTAACTGTGATTGATCACTGCTTTGGATAAGTCTTGTTATAGTCTCAACGAGGGCCATTTGAAAGATGAAGTGTTTCTGGAAAAGAACATCTGCACAAGTTTTCTCTCTTCTGAAAAAAGGTAAAAAATGCGCCGAAGTTTCTTCTGAGCAATTGAATTTTCTGTACAGCGTATAATGCTGTATGAAACTCAGCCAGACCCAATGAAACTCTCAGCCGCGGCCCATGAAACTTTCAGCCACAGACCGGTGGTGGCCTGTGTTTTTGGCACCTACAGCAGTACCAGACGCACGATCATGGCTAACTTTAACCTTAAATAAAATAAAAACTAATGAGGCTAGAGGACTGCAATTTGGTATGTTTGATGATTGGAGGGTGGATGATCAACATACCAATTTGCAGCCCTCTAGCCTCAGTAGTTTTTAAGATCTGAGGTCGGACAGAAAAAGTGCGGACGGACAGACAAATAGCCATCTCAATAGTTTTCTTTTATAGAAAACTAAAAAGACTGTCATCGTGTTTAAGATGGTTAGTGTTATATATTATGTAATTTAAATAGAGAGACCAATCAACTAATTATTTTAGCGAGGAAAGAGATAACCGTGACTTTTTCAAACACTGGACTACACTGACAAAACTTTCCTTGTGACTACATCCGAAATAAATCTCGTTTTCCTTGTGATTACTTATTTCTTGTAGACTATGGTCAGATAAGCCACTGCTATCGATGCCGATACCTTTCAAGTCTTTTCTGGAAACTTCAACCGTCAACTAGCTACCAGGTACATACGACATTGCTCGGATCAACGAAGCCCAAATGGGCTTTAACAGGACGTACCTTCATCATTCCGTTGTGTATGCATACTGTACTTATTCTAAGTAATATACATAATTTCACGGAAAAACCAGGTACCACTACTTTAGTTCCCAGTTGTTGCAAGCGAAATGTCACTGCAAATACAAGTATTATGAAAGAACTGGAATTCATTTGTAACACCTTCGAGATCGTCTGTAACGGGTCTTGTTATGCGTTCATTAACCTTCAGAGAAGTGGTAATTCCACTGCCAACCCGCCGTACGAGGGATGGAATAAATTTAGATATTTACGACAACTCTAATGAGGGAAATAATGAGATAAATCCTTCACATGCCAAGGATTCGATGAAATACATATTTCGTTTTCAAGTTCCTGTCTTCCCATTTTGCTTCTTATAACAAAAAAAAAAAAAAAAAAAGGCTTCTCAGGAATCTACGTAACGTTTGTGCCGTGATCAGTAAACAAGATTAACAGATAACAAACAGACTGGGTAATGATTTAGACTCCAAAGAGAGATTAGAATTTGTTTGATGAATCATATAATCTAGTACGGAATGGCGTGTTGAAATCCTCTTCCTAATTCGTAGTGACTTTTGTTCACTAATACAACTGTTAATCACTGAATTTGACGTTTTATTCAGTTTTTCAGTGAGAAGATCGTAAATTTTGCTTTCGACCTTTAACTATTATCACTTTCTCTTTTCTAACTGTTAGATTATTTTTTTTCTTTAAGTTTTTATTCAATAAATTATTTACAAAAGATTGCGACCAATCTCGAACTACATACATTTACATTTAGAATACATTGCTCTCAATATTACAAAAATTCTTTGTGGAAAGCTTAAACATTCTATCTTTTAAAATGGTTTTGACATCTCTTTGGTTGCTTATAAGGGAAGCTTTTATTTTATTTAGAATCAAACGTTCAGGCACGTTCTTTTCTTTCAATAACCATATATTAACAATATAACTTGACAAGATTAAAGTTGCTAGATTAAACTTGACAAGATTAAAGTTGCTAGATTAAACTTGACAAGATTAAAGTTGCTAGATTAAACTTGACAAGATTAAAGTTGCTAGATTAAACTTGACAAGATTAAAGTTGCCAGATTAAACTTGACAAGATTAAAGTTGCCAGATTAAACTTGACAAGATTAAAGTTGCTAGATTAAACTTGACAAGATTAAAGTTGCTAGATTAAACTTGACAAGATTAAAGTTGCTAGATTAAACTTGACAAGATTAAAGTTGCTAGATTAAACTTGACAAGATTAAAGTTGCCAGATTAAACTTGACAAGATTAAAGTTGCTAGATTAAACTTGACAAGATTAAAGTTGCTAGATTAAACTTGACAAGATTAAAGTTGCCAGATTAAACTTGACAAGATTAAAGTTCCCAGATTAAACTTGACAAGTTAAAGTTGCCAGATTAAACTTGACAAGATTAAAGTTGCTAGATTAAACTTGACAAGATTAAAGTTGCTAGATTAAACTTGACAAGATTAAAGTTGCTAGATTAAACTTGACAAGATTAAAGTTGCTAGATAACACTTGACAAGATTAAAGTTGCTAGATTAAACTTGACAAGATTAAAGTTGCTAGATTAAACTTGACAAGATTAAAGTTGCTAGATTAAACTTGACAAGATTAAAGTTGCTAGATTAAACTTGACAAGATTAAAGTTGCTAGATTAAACTTGACAAGATTAAAGTTGCCAGATTAAACTTGACAAGATTAAAGTTGCTAGATTAAACTTGACAAGATTAAAGTTGCCAGATTAAACTTGACAAGATTAAAGTTGCCAGATTAAACTTGACAAGATTAAAGTTGCCAGATTAAACTTGACAAGATTAAAGTTGCTAGATTAAACTTGATTTGCTAGATTAAAACTTGACAAGATTAAAGTTGCTAGTATATTATTTGGAACAGACGAGCTAATACGTATGGGAACCATGACTTCCCCGGTCTAAGTTAAATTCATTTAATACGAGCGCTTCTGCAGTGCGGAGGACGCGACCGCTGCACTGAAAGGGACGAACGAAGAGACAGGGAGGAACTGCGAAAAGGAGAAAGGAAAGGAAGAGAGTAACTTATTCGTGGGTGGAGGAGGAGGAGGAGGAGAGGGAACACGGAGGGACCTTGTTAGGGGGACGGTCCCGCGAGCCAAAGATGGCAACCAACGACACCTTGCCTCTCTCTCTCTCCCACTCTTAAATGTTCTGTTTGACATCTAAAGCAGCGCATTCTTCCGTGAAATGTCTTTACCCAACATTTAACCATGACTTCTGAAGTGCAAAAACTAGCTGCGGGGTCCAAACGGCCGCTCGGGGGTCGACGTTCCGCCGCCCTCGCGCGGCAAACTCGACCATGACGGCCTGCCGAGTCTTGCGTCATTCTTGCACGGGGGGGAAGAAGGTGTTGTATCGATAAGAGTGATCGGGTTAAATAAGGGAGGACATTACTGGATGTTGGTTTGTTGTTCTGACAGAATTGAAGGTAACACAAATAATTAACTCGGGGAAGGAATGGGAGGATGAGGCGGAGAGAGTGGCCCAGTGTCGTTAGAAGGGTGACATTGGCTTACACGTCGAGTGACGACAATCCACCAACCAACCCTTGTATCCGTTACAAGGAATATGCACACCCGACACGAGTCCAACTTGTAACAAGACGGCTCCACAACTCTTATGCTGTTTGAGTGATACCGATGGCTCTGCGGGGATATGGTATACGACGAGGCTAAACTACGGGTCCCTCAGGATACGGCGTCTCTATAGGATTAAACTGGGAAGAATAAATTCTCAGAGTTCATTCTGATTTTATCAAATTAGCTTTGAAGTTTATGAGCAACTTGACATTCCAGCAGTATATTCGAAAAGGATTTATGCAACCACTGAAATTGGCAGATTGTGTGGGAGTTTGTGTAAATGTATTAGGTAGCCTATATAGGGCAACTGATTCGCGAACACGTAAAAATTTGCCTTCGTGCGTATGTAAATACGCGCATAATACATCTTCAGAGCCTATTCCTGATCTCCGCGATCGTTGAGGCTTGGGTCAGAGGTCCACACTAGGCCTCCGATCACTCCCACATTTCTCTCTACTTAAGGGGCCTCCATCATGAACGAGGATCCGTGCCGTCATGGAGGTCGTCTCAACCTAGAACAGCAGGAACAAGAAAGCGATTTATTCATTCCCACAAAGGTTTCTAGCTTGGGAACGTATAGAGCATTACACAAACGCGCGCGCACACACACACACACACACACACACCCGTAAACAGCTTTACAAATAGAGGGACAAGAGTGATCTGCCGTAGCGTTGATCGGAATCATAATAATTCGAAATCCTCTATCAGTCGTCCTTGAATTCCCAGACTGCATTTGCACAGAAATTGTTCTTCATGAGACAGGGTAATTGACGATGCTCAAGGAAGCGAGATGTTGTTAGTGTCTAGAGAACTACGCAGGTCTCCGAGCCGAGTCGATCAGGTTTTACGATAGCGAAGGGGTTTTGTCCGGTCTCGTTAATAGCCATATTTCACGGGTGCGTTCTCTTTGTTTTAGTGGCTCCATATGCAGTCGCTCGCTAGATTGTGCTCGTTGCGGAGACGTTCTGTTCGGTCGATAATAAAAAATGCTGAATTTTACGTTACTTGGGGTTTATTTATTGAGGGTGCTGGTGGACAAAAAGTCCCTTCTAACTTTTGCTCGCAGTAAATAAGAGTTGCTTTGCAAGACGGCTAAGAAGTTTTAACTCACATTCTGGTATGCCAAGAGTTTATATATATATATATATATATATATATATATATATATATATATATATATTATATGATATATATATATATATATATATATATATATATAAACCTGCTTCGAGATGTAACAGAAATTAATTCAAAGTTTAATTGTCATCATCACCACCATCACCATCACGGGGCAACGAATCACGTGATTGAGCATAGTGATTAACGTTTGTTCCTCATCATTTGGGAAAAATTGGTTGCTGAATTTAAATATATTAACATTGTTGAAAGTTGTTCCCTTTAAAAACAGATGATTATTAGAATAAGATAGAGACGCATTCAAAAGAAATAGACGCACAAATTACAAGCATTCCCGTGAATCGTTGCATATTAATATCACTGACAGTAATAACAGCATCGAGCTGTTGAAATATGACAAGAAAATGAATGAATGATTCAAAAATGAAGATTTTACGGCATTACAGATTAAATGAACTCAACAACACATAAAGAGACGATAAATCCATTTAATAATGAATTTGTTGAACCAATGCACCTGTTGAAAATAAACAGACTCAGAAAGTTTGCAAAATCAATATTAATTATCTAATAAATATGACCGAGGAAGGACTTCAAAGTTTGACGAGCTTTTCATTAAAATTGAAGGTGGCATATATAAAAAAAAATATGCAGTCTCAGGGTATTCATACTGAAAATGGAAGATTTTTTATGGTTAAAGAAATTGTCTATGTTCATTTGTGGGCGGTGTACCTTAACAAACCGCATTGTCATCATACACCTTAGAATTTATCGGATCTTTTATAATGAAAGGAAAACCTGGAGAGAGAAAAACTGACTATATATTTCTTTACAATATATATATATATATTATATATATATATATATATATATATATATTATATATATATATATATTATATATATATATATATATATATATATATATATATATAATATATATATATTTGTATATATACATAGAGAACAACCTGAAATCAAAACCTAAAGGCATAAAACTGTTCTTGTACAGTAGCATGTAGCTATACGCACAATTTAAAACTGTTTCAAATAAATTAATCACTTCATTTAGTTACAGAAGTTTCAGGTACACTATTTATGCTTCGATATCAGATGTATATATATATATATATATATATATATATATATATTATATATATATATATATATATATATATATATATATATATATATATATATATATATAGAAACTAAAAAAAGTGATTAATTCATTTGATACAGTTTTAAAATTGTGCTTATAGCTACATGTCACAAGAACATTTTTAATTTGTAACCTCTTAGTTTTTGATGTCACGTTGTTTTCGATGTCCCAGACGACTCAGTTTTCCTTTAGAGAAAAGTAATCACGGGAGCAATGATCGCAACAGTGATTAACTCTTTCTGTTTATATAAATTAGTGTTAACAATACAGTAGTTAACTGTCTCCGATCGATTCGTATATTTACTCATTATAACTTCTGCCGTCCGTGCTCCTCACGCGGCGCACTGTAGGCGTTACTTAGTGTTCTTTGCAGCGTGCCTTCGGCCCCTAGCTGCAACCCTTTTCGTTCCTTTTACTGTACCTCCTTTCATATTCTCTGTCTTCCATCTTACTTTCCACCCTCTCCTAACAATTGATTCATAGTGCAATTGAGAGGTTTTCCTCCTGTTACACCTTTCAAACCATTTACTGTCAATTTCCGTCACAGCGCTGAATGACCTCATAGGTCCCAATACTTGGCCTTTGGCCTAAAATTCCATATTCAATTCAATTCAGCTCCTCTGCATGTAACAACGTCAAGGCCTGATCGTAATATTCCAGGGTATTCTGTAAGAAAATGCACAATTATTGTTTAAAACAAAAAAAAGGGGACCCTCGCTTTGTTCTGCTACCTATGACGTCAGATGCACAAAACAAAACTAAATGCAAAAAGAAACACTTTATTCAACATGTGATAAAATTAAACCCTTAAAGTAATGCCAAAAAAAAAAAAAGTCCTTGACGCGTTAACACCTGTACAATAAAGGCCACCAGGTCAAGTGTGAGAACGCGGATGGTTGTGGGATAAGTGTCCTGTATTTTAGTGGTAAAAGGAAACTCCTGTTGCTTTCCAATCCTGTTTCTCTGGCAGTGAATGCAGATGTGGGTATGTGTCAGAGCGTGGGTTTGTGGAATTGTGCTGTGCTTTATGCGACAAATGGTGAAAATATGAAATAAACTCTATTATTCTATCTTTGTCTTGAATAAAAATGATTTTGTTCCTTTGCGTCATCGCAAATTGCTTTGCAGTCAGTTGAATGTTTAATGTTAAAGGTCGCCTTATAATATAAAATAAGAATGAATTTACGTTTTTTAATTAAATATTGTAATCACTTATATATCAAAATGACACGTGCATAAACACACACACACACACACACTATACCCTGAAAGTGTGTAATTTTCAGTGCCTTACATGGTGCACTGTAAGCTCTACTCAAAGATGTGTGCCACATCCCTTCGACTCTAGCCGCACCCACTTTTCAGCCTTATACTTTATCTCCATTCTTACTTCCTTTCTTCGGTCATGATGTCCAACTATTACTTCTTAGTGCAACTGTGGGGTTTTCTGCCACTTCTGACTCCTTGTACTTCATCTCAGTATTTTCTGGATCTCTCTATTTTGCTGTTCAAACCACTCCAACTCAGTTTCACTGACAGATTGGCAGTCGGAATTTCATAAAATTAAATCACACACTATATAAAGCCATACGCACATACATTCTCACTTATAGTATATGTATATGTATATATATATATATATATATATATATATATATATATATATATATATATATATATATATATATATATATATATATATATATACATATACACACACACACACACACGGATGGATGCATTTGTATAATAATTAATATATTTTCCAGTAATTCTAATTTTCTTTACGTTATTACATTTTATACAGGCTATATTTTTATTACTGAATAAGTAGCCTAATGGGTTTTTCTGTTTTTCCAGTTTTAAATATTTAAAAATTTTGAATGATGAAGACTTTTCCTGTTGATGGATTGCAAACTCCCATTTGGAAAAGGTTGTGGAAACTTTCAACATTAAAAAATAAAATTCAAGCCAAACGCGTCTGATATATTTTTCTATTCACTTGATTTAACAGTGAAAATGAAACGGTCAGCTTTGAACCTTTATCAAGCTCCTGCTATAATAATAATCCTAATAAGAGGAAGAAGAGAAGATATTAGTGACATTTTACTTGAAAGATTTTTGTACTAGTTACAACTAAAATGTGAAATAGTTTGCCTAGTGCAGTTGCAGACTCTTCTGATCTCCAAATGTTTAAGTTAGGAGCGAAGTTATTCCCGCTTTGCTGACGTCTCCTAAATTCAGGGGAATCGGTTTAATTTTTTGTTTCCTTATATTCATTTATTCATCACCTTTCCCTCTGGAGACCTCGTGAGTTTATAGTCTGTTGACTTTGTCCATAAAGGTTTCCAGCTGAAGATTTAAAGAAAGAAGGAAAGAGACGAAAAGGTTATTTGATGAGGTAAACCGGAAGCAGAGATAAAGTTCAAACCCCCCCCCCCCAAAAAAAAAAAGAACGAGTCGTGCGAAACAAAATAAATAATTAAGTAAATTAATAAATAGATAGTTGAATGAATGGATAAATAAGTAGAGGAATGGAGATTTTTCCAAAGGTATCATTTCGAAATGGTAATCGGTAGAACTTTGATAAGATGAATAAGCAGGACGTATAGGAGAGAGAAACGTGTGTTCGGTAACCTGACAGAAAAGCGGCCTTTTCTTTTATATTCAGAAAATAACCTCTTTTGGTTCATTGCCAAGTTCATGTACTTCAGAAGTGGCTGAGGTCGAGATTGATTCACTAAGGAATTCATTTTAGACACCATCAAATATGAGTCTATGAGCTTTACTAGTATGTCAGATCTAAGAAAGATAAAATTATGCAGATAAAAAAACAATAATATGATAGTGTCCGATTAAAAACAAGATCTCATTGACAATGATGACTGTAGTGCATTTAATTTTTTTAGTTTTCCAAGTACATTCCTTTTTTGGTGAAATAAGAAGTATTATATACGTTTCAAACGGTGGGTACCCCACTGACGATTATTGTATGAAAACAAAGGTATTCTAGAAAATTTGTTTAAGAGCACGGCTGCACAAGAGTTCCATTGAATTGGTTTACAAAATCGCAAACAAAATATTCGATATAAGAGGCAAGGCTCAATGCTTAGTTGAGATGTTATGGCAAAACATATATAAATTATTATTTTAACACATGAACGTACCGCTATAATAATAATGTGTACTCAAAGGAATAGTTTCTATATCAAGTAATTAACTCTTTGAATAAAAAAAACTTTGGTCTTGGTTTTAAGGTAGTGCAAATTTTTTAGTGACAGAGCTATTAGTAAAACTAGCATTCTGAAGTTATCAGCCTTCTTTTATTCCAAGAAAAACCTGCCTATCTCTCTCTCTACTTACCGATCTATCTATCTCATACTGCATTCATGCATGAGCCATAATTAATATACACATTCACGCCGTTTTCAAGGATTTCTGAACTTCTTACCTGCGGTTTTAAATTTCGCCAATGCATATGAAGGTCCTTGTTACGTTAAGAGGAGAGAGAGAGAGAGAGAGAGAGAGAGAGAGAGAGAAGAGAGAGAGAGAGAGAGAGAGAGAGCGCTCCGAGATCGAAGATGTTTTTATACGCAGGTCCCCATATTGCTTCATAATGGTCCAAGATTGCGTCAAACTCTGGACCCTTATACAAACACTCTTCGATAGGAGGAGATTCGTACGAAGTCGACTACGGCGCTTATATCCACAACGGATTCGCGACAAATTCCGTCGCATTTGTGAGTATTCGGAGGCCAGAGAAACCCCCAAAAAACAGCTCCGCTTTTTATAAAATCATTTGTCTTCCCCAGACCGACGGGATTTTTAATCTCGTCGCACATTTCGGGAACATGGTCCATTATGTTGCTCTTCGTACGCGCAAAACTGCCGAAGTTAAGGGTCTTCATAGATTGTTGATTCTTATTGGTTCAAAATAGGTGGTGATCGTCTCAGTTGCTTTCGGCTCTTCCGTTAAACAGATGAAAATGTCCTTACTCCTGCTTCCAAACAAAGTGATCGTTCCGTTTGACCGAATGCCCGCAAGTAAGGCGTGGGAATAACTTGCTCTAAATGCGAGAACTGACCAATGGAGAATGGATTGAACTTGCCTTTATCGTCCGAAAAATGCCGCCAATATGGTGCCTCATGAGCGAAAACTTCCGACACCGCCTTCCGAGAAGGCACCGTTCATCTATCTTGCCTACGGGGCTTAATCAACACAATTTAAGTGCGCCTCGTAGAAATGATGAGAGGAGAAGAAGAAGAAGAAGATGAAGAAGAAAAACACGAGACACCTTATTTGTCGGCATCGATTATACGGTCCAGTTCATATATCTATTGTCCGGAAAACTTTATGAGATTTTTCTCTTTTCTTTATCGACTTGAGATCTAGACTTCGCAGTAGATACGATTTTAGAAAGTACTGTTTCTTTACTTCAAGGGATTTACGAGTTATCTTCTTAAATGGAGGAGGGTTGGGGGAGGGGGAAGGCGGGTAGTAGCGAGCGGATGGTGAGATGATGTCCTGAATAATTTCATTGGCTCCTATCTTTCGGATGATCTTCCTCCAGCCAATCAGATTATCGCGCTTATGTCATTTGGTATCGGCGGAGGCATTTTGTTAATATTCCAGTCTTTATCGGTGAGGTGTGGGGAAAAATTCTTTATAGGGTGTAGATTACAGTTTGGGGGTATTTCTATTTTCCCGTTCCTCGGCTCTTCCCGAACAATAAAGCTAATTTAAGATATAGCTTCGTCTAGTTTTTGTGATGATGTTGGTGGAGAAATGTAAGATTTTAATGACCGGCCCTAATAATCTCTGTTTCATGCCCTTTAGAGAAATAATGATGGTGACAACCACTGGATTCTTTCTCAGAAATCGAGATAATCATTGAGGCAATCAGTAAATATTCACAAGTTTATTACTCTCTTCACTGGAAATAGCTGTAAGGTCGTCACAAGCAGACAGGTGTGGATATAGCTCTCTTCCCAGGTACTACTTTATTGCTGAGGTCTTCCAGGAATTTCTTTCCTCAAGTGTCTAAAAAACTTATTAATGTCCCGTCATCCATTAATACAAGGAAACGTGTGTTGTTATTTGTTTGTTGATAATCAAATAATGAGATACTGATAAAACTGAATCATTATAACATTACCTAGAAGGTCTTTGATATATCAACCCAAGCAAGCGCATTGACAGTCTCTCTCTCTCTCTCTCTCTCTCTCTCTCTCTCTCTCTCTCTCTCTCTCTCTCTCTCTCTCTCTCTCTCTCTCTCTCTCAAAAAAAAAAAAAAAAAAGGTGAAAGGAATCTGGAGGTATTTGTTAGATGCCAATGGCATGTCCCCACATGGCACTCTATGGGGTACGAGTGCCCAAACAAGGTAGTGAGCACGAACTAAAGCCATACTACAGGATTAGGAATTGCGAATTCAGCTGACTCGCTCTGGTATCGTGTGGTCCATTGACAAGCTAGCATACAAGATTCTTAGTTTGTGGAGCGCCGTGTTGTTTGATGGAGATATAAAACCTGGTTAGTAGAGTCACTGGATATATATATATATATATATATATATATATATATATATATATATATATACTATATATATATATATATATATATATATATATATATATATATATATATATATATATATATATCATCCTGATTTAACATTCGGTTTTTTGTTCATTTTCTTTTTCATCTTGTATTTCTTTTCTAGTTGTTAATGCAAGGAAATTTAGGACTGTTGATAATGAGATAGACTTTGGCAGAAGTCCACTTGTGTTTGTAGCTACCCTCAACTCATTCTTACACACACAAACGCACACACACTTATGTATATATATATATATATATATATATATATATATATATATATATATATATATATATATATATATTGTATCTATCTATATATATATATATATATATATATATATATATATATATATATATATATATATATATATATAAAGCATCATAAAACATGATTCTAATTCAGACGACAGTAACACCATTTTAATAAATAATCTTCCTGAACCAATAAACAGGGCTAGAATTTCCCCGACCAAAAAATCCACAAACATTAAAACCAAAACCTATCGAAAGAGGAAAATTGAAAGGCAAGGCATTATTCGAGTACCGCTACGTCGGAAAAAGTCGGTCGCTCCAACTTCCCCATCACAGCTCTCGACTCCGGCTCCCCTCTGGATGGGCGTAACTGCATTCCTATAGAGCCTTTATGCACCTCCATTCAGACTGTCTCCCTGTTGTCATCGATGCATCTCAACGGAGAATTACAACCGTAGATAGAGCATCTCTCTCTCTCTCTCTCTCTCTCTCTCTCTCTCTCTCTCTCTGGAGAGGCTAATTTCTAGAAGTTCTTGTCCAATAACTCAAAGGGCATTGCCGAGGCGCCGATTGTTCGAGGTCCCCCTTCAAGAAGCAGCGAGGGCGAGGCGGACGCCATCCTTTTTTGGCCTCTCGCTTATGGCCCAATGACTCCGACAGGAGACGACGCTCCGATTACTAATTATGAACGATAATTATACCTTAATATTGTTCCGAGTCATCAAGAGTTCCCTGGGCCGAGGGAACGCCGAGGGAACATCGATTATGGGGCCGCAACACCCCGCAAGAATGAGAGGGAGAAAGACAAGTGGGGGGGGGGGGAACAAATAATAGCTTATTTCTTTTTTAACCTCTTGTAACTGTTATTCCCTTTATACGCTTTCCACCCTTATCCGAGTGCTCCTCCTCCTCCTCCTCCTCTATTCATTCCTTTCCTTTTCTCTTCTTCTTAATTTATTCAGATTAACCATGTCTGCTCTTTCTTAAACATTGTTCCTGGCACATGCGCCTCCAGAAACAACACAAGGTAATGGCTACTCATCGGTGTGATGCTGGTCGAGCCATTGTGTAAGTAAACAGTATGTGTGTAACTATTAATTTATATAATGGCTACATTTGACCACAGAGTTAACCGTGAAATTGGCGCGACGTTCCAGAATTCCTGGGAGTCTCCCCAAAAGCTTTCGGCCGCGTCCTGCTCTCTCTCTCTCTCTCTCTGTGTCTCTCTCCTCCCGTGTTCTTCCGTGAGCGATACCTTGAGGAACTCGAGATGAAGCGGGCAGGAATCGCCTTGCCCACGCTGACCCTTAATAGTACGCTTATTATGAACTTCTTTACATTTTAGCTGCGGGTTTTACGTTCCCTGATCCCACCTTGAAATATTTGTGGCTAATAATCACTTACGACTCACAGACGGGCATACGAAGGGCCTCGGCCAGCGCGCCGTTATGGGTCTTGCGCCGCGAACGCGTAAGGGCTCAATCCGCTGCCACCGCGGAGCGAGTGAACCTACCTTAAGGCCGACGGACGGGATACAGGTATATTCTTCACAGCGTGTTACCGGCCGTGAGGAAACATACCCTCTCGGGCCGAGATTGATACGCTCTCTCCACGCCTTGTTACGCCTCCGTGACGCTTCCCTTTCCGCCGATTTGTAATTCAAAACGATGCAACGTCCACCCGAGAATGCAATCAGAGGGCCTCATCATCGGCGGCCCAGTGGATCGAACGCTAACTGCGAGGGACGTTCCTCTTCGCCTCGGCTGCATCTTTCGTCTCGTCCATCTTACCTGTCCGCGAGTTACCTGGCCTGAAGGTTTGAGTTAAAATTCATGAAATAATTACAAAGCATCGCCGCTTGTTAGGACAGCGGAGCCATGGCACGAAACTAACCTGACACTCCCCACCCACCCAAAATCTCCCCTCCCCTCCCCCACCCCCTCCATTCCGAGAGGAGTTCTTGTCTTTCTTTCCCTCGCCATCCCATTTTTTTTTTTTTTTGTAGGCCTCCATCTTTTACTCGGTGTAATCTTGTTAGGTCTCTGTCCGCAATAGTTATGTTTATCGTGTCAGCGCCCTAGTATATCTGGTGCACTGCAGCTATGGAAGACAAATGCGAATGCGATACAGCTCCACATGAATGTTTATCTTAAATTACCCCCCATAATTTATCATTTTTTTTCCTTTATAAATTAAAGCACATAATTTACAGGAATAACACACGGTCAAATTATATATATATATATATATATATATATATATATATATATATATATATATATATATATATATATATATATATATATATATATATATATATATATATATATATATATTCTACGTGTGTGTATAATACAAATGAGTCATCACTTCAAGCCGTAAGCGACAGGAATTTATATTAACAGGAGGACGTTCTAAAAATAAAGTCATCGCTCTCGGTAGGTTAAGCTATTGGTGGCAAAAGTTAACAGAAGCTTAGATATTTTTTCCGGCCAGAGAATAAATGTTCAAACTTTATAGCGTCAGAGTTTGTTGGTAAATAAGTTTCTGTAACTGATTATGGCAATTTCTATATTACCATCGCAAGTTCTGACTTCTTCAGATCTCGTAATCAGTTTTTCAAAATTACAGTTTTTCAAAACTCGACATTTTATGAAGAACAAATTACGGTATTACAATTAGCGTCATCTAATAACGTCACCGAGATAGCATCAGTCTAAAATAACGATTGCAGCAGTAGCAGCAGTACCGGAAGTAATGAAGTTATAGTTACAGTAAAAACAACGTCAAATAAGAACTTATTTTCTGTATAAGGTTGAAAAACACTTACAAATCGAGATGTAAATTTTGGGTGGAACAGAATACGCCACTCAAATTTATTATCTGTTTCGTAATAATTTACTTCACCTGCAGATAAGAATAACTCATATTTGCATGAATTACTTTATGTAATCTGATATCTTATCATCTTGGCAACGAAAATATCGGGCTATTCATCTCTTAATACGTTTTTATGCCAGTTCCAGAGAATATGATTAATTTTCCTTACTGTTACACGCATAAGCGATTTACATTGAAATATACGTTTCAACATAATATTAACTTACGAATTTTTTTATTTTGTTCATAAAACTATGTTCCAATGTTGCTATTCTATTTCACCGAGAAGTGGTTTATCCTAATAACGAGTGACCTCAGAGATATATATATATATATATATATATATATATATATATATATATATATATATATATATATATATATATATATATATATATATATATATATATATATATATATATATACATATATATATACACATTTATATTTATATATATATATATATATATATATATATATATATATATATATATATATATATATATATGTGTGTGTGTGTGTGTGTGTGTGTGTGTGTGTGCGTGCGTGTGTGTGTGTGTGTGTGTGTGTGTTTTGTACGTAAAAATCAGGGGTGGATAGAGGAGTAAAGGTGGTGTTGGGTTTGAGTACCAAGAATATTTATTAGCCTCTGTTTATTACAGGCTAATTAAGACCCCTTAACTTATGCGATATATCATCTCCCATAAATTGATCACTCGTTACATCCAGTTGTTAAGGGCCTGTATCTGAACAACTGCAGCTGGATTGATAAATAAATAGAGAAAGAGATACGCATAAGTGGTATATTTAGCCTCGACCGTTTTCGCCCGGGAGAACTTTTAATAGCTTTCCTTTCCTCCATATATTTCTTGTTATTCTTATCAGTGACACTCCTTGTATACTAGCGTTAATTCCATATTTCATCCGTAAATTTGTGATATTAACTGTGTTAAATAGTGGCGATTTAAGAGATGATAATAATTCACATGGCAGGAGAAAAGTCGTCTGGCATTTGACATTTGGTTCAGCTTCCACCACAGGATTTTTTTTTTAGAACTAATTACTTTTTACCTTCAGTTTTTATATGTGATTAAAATCATCATCGTTGCAAACACATATGGTATCAAACTATTCTTATTTGTGTTTTAGTTTGCGTTGCATGATTATGCTGTACGTGTGTAAGTAATATTTTTCTACTTATTGCAAAGTTCTTTCTCCGATACTTTCACTCATCATATTGGTTAACTGACAATATATTTCTCTTCATCCTTGGATGCTTGGATATGAATCCTGGGCAAATACGATCTAAAACCACTCACAAACAAATGCATATATACTGTATATATATATATATATATATATATATATATATATATATATATATATATATATATATATATATGTGTGTGTGTGTGTGTGTGTGTGTGTATGTATATATATAATATATATATATACATACACATGTATTCATGTGTTTATTTGTAATAACATAATTACCTCTTAACTAACTGAGAAATGGAGAGATTATTATGTCAAATATATGCATATATAGTAAAATAGGGACCTGTAGATTCTATATATATATATATATATATATATATATATATATATATATATATATATATATATATATATATACATATATACTGTATATATATTGGTACATCGTAAGTATATTCCTCAGGTATGTCCTTGGGGAGAAAAACAACTTTCCTATGGGCAGGTAAAACTCGCATCCTACCCACGAGAGAGAAGTACGAAATAACTCATCGGGAATCCAGTTATTCAGTTCCACCCAACAAATGATGAGGAAAGAGGCGCTCTCTCTCTCTCTCTCTCTCTCTCTCTCTCTCTCTCTCTCTCTCTCTCTCTCTCTCTCTCCCCATTATCGTCCACGAAGGCATTGTATGATAATTTCCTGACCACAGTGAAGAGATGATCCATCGCTGCGTGTGAGGCGAGGGCAGGGTCGGCGAAGATAGGGGAGGATTTCAGGATCTCTTGGAATCCTGCAAGGATGGGGTACAGGAAGGGCGATAATCATCCGTGCTGAGTCGTGAAATGTTAGGTTTCGTCATCTGTAATATATAGAGAGAAATAGAAACTTAGAGATGTCGAATAGAAAAGAAACGTAGGCGGGTATAGTTGAAAAGGCAAAATCTCCACCTTGGAGCTTCGGAAGTTCAAGCGAAGTAGCGATGCATTACTGTCCTAATACTATTCTCCTTGCATTTTAATATATTTCATTTGTTTATTAATTAATTTTTTTTAATAAGTGAGATATTTTCTTTCAGTATTTCCCTTTACTTCCTCTTACTTCTTAATGAACGCCATATTCTGTGGAAGCTTGAATTCCAAGTCAGTGGCCCCTGTGGGTTTGTTCAGTATGAGTAGGTGTCATCTGCTGAATAATAATAATAATAATAATAATAATAATAATAATAATAATAATAATTATAATAATAATCCAGTTGAACTGAAAAGTAATTTTATTCAGCAGTTCTATTGACTTTCGCGGATCTTTTTTCGTTGGCTGACGCTCGAACGCGACTGATAATGTTTCTTGTTGGTTTCCGTACGGCTTATGTTTGCTAAAGAGTGATGATAATCAATCAGTCAACTCTCCTTTTTAAAAAAAATCAGGATTTGCGACTAACATGCGACAGCGAACTCTCATGGCAGGGATGAAATGTAAAAATAATGAAATGTTCTTTGGAGATTCAGTTGGTCTTTATATATATATATATATATATATATTTTTTTTTTCACAGGAAGCAAATGTATGCGCGTCTATATGTGTCTATTTTGAGACTGATGTTTGACGTCTCAGGCACACTTCTTGAATGCTCTTCTTTTGCCATATGTAGATTCAGACTCTTGGGATCATATATAAATAAGTTGTAGTTTCAGTAGCACTGGTGATAGTAGTGATGAAAATGATGACGGAGAGAGTAATGTATATAAGAAAAATTATTTTTATTTTTACTTTGATTTCTGCTCTTTTCTACCACTGTTCCTTCTCTTTAATTCAGTTCTATTTAGAAAGATGATATGCATAATGTTAAAATTTTCCATTAATCTAGCAATCTGTTACCAGTCCAGAACGTACGGGTAAATAAGTAACGCCTGATTCCAAAGGAACATCAGATTTTAAATACCTTTTCACCAGCTACAGTTCTCTAAAATCAGATATTTTTTATACACTGAAGATAGGCCTTAACGTTCAATAAAAGACCTTTCCGTAAAAATTATCGCTTACACTAACCTTACACTATTACCCAATAGTTCAGTACTTTTGTTTCATCTCTCGTCCACGTAGATTGTTCTTAATACACGCGTGCTTGAAATAAATTGATAATAGATAGAAAAGTTAGACCTGAGACAGAAAATTCTGTTTATATTCCATACTGAACAGAGCCTGGGTTTGACGATGACTTCTCTGATTAGTTATTTGATTGAGAATTTAGATGTTATTACAAAAAAAAAAAAAAACACTGTTAATGAAGAGAGAATAAAAGGAGTCATGACGGTGATTAGTGGGAAGAAATCATTAATCACAGGGCAGTCCACCTTCTCTCTTGGAATCTCTCCAGAAAAACAAAAATTGTAAGCAGACTTGACAATAAAAGCAGTTGAAACTGCGTTACCCTTGCTATAAAAAATGTAACTGATCTAAAATGTATTGCGAATCTAATACATCATTTCGTTTATATGCATAAACTCATCAATATCAGATTTTTCTCTTTATTTCTCCCTTGAATAAGAACTCAAAGTACAGTTACTGTACTTTCATACCCTAATCTCTCTTTTTCAATGAGATTTAGGCCATGGTCGGGTAATTTACCCTATGACAAGGGGCAGACGACCTCCTGGGGAGCCTACATACTCGGGAAATTGAGGAGCCACAAAATACATGGATTTATTTGACGCAAAACTGTGACGTTGTGGGCAAGGGGGTAGTACAACCGGTTACGGGTTACAGTGAGGCGTGAGAACAATGAGGTAAGTGCTCTGAGAAATGGGTGCATATTTGCATGATTTTTAGTTCCAGATTCATGGATACTTTATTATTAGTTTCCCTTCGGCGCTATTTGTAAGTATCTCAGCGTTACCAAAAAAAAAAAAAAAAAAATTCAGTCAGCAATTAATGTTTTTCTACCAAATGAACGACGGAATTTCTTCGTAAATTTCTTATCTATATCAATTAATAACTCACTTTCAGAAACTGATGAAATTGCCGATAATATGAACTCAAAGTCATAAGTCATACTGCAACAAATTCAGAGTTAAGTTTTTTGTCGCCGGGTACGTAAACGATTCCTGAAAATGGCGGTTATTTATCGATTAATATTGATCGATTCTCTCTCTTCTTCCTCAATTGCCCCGTGATCATTAAACCGATAGGTGAGGGACTAAGAAACATTTCCTCCTCCTTAATTCCCTGCAGGTAGAATTCCTATCATCTTTCCTCATCTTCTGACGAAACTAATTTATTGGGAGAGAGAGAGAGAGAGAGAGAGAGAGAGAGAGAGAGAGAGAGAGAGAGACAGAGAGACAGAGAGAGAGAGAGAGAGAGAGAGAAAGGCTTTACTGTTAATGGGAGTACATTTAAAGAATGGGGCATTTGAAAATTTCTGTTAAATATAACAGAGAGAGAGAGAGAGAGAGAGAGAGAGAGAGAGAGAGAGAGAGAGAGAGAGAGAGAGAGAGAGAGATTACTGTTAAGGGAGGACATTTAAAAAATGGAGTGTTTGATCATTTCTATTAATCACAA